>JAYMTP010007925.1:0-10527 GCA_036897365.1 Geranium brycei | reverse complement strand
GTGCGGAAATCCAGAGCTTCTCAGGGGTAAAATTGGAAGACAAGGAGTATTTTAGCGGGAGCGTGATCGAGACGAAGAAGGAACCATTCCCTGCTGCTGCTTTGAAGAGGTCTTCTTCGTACAATGCAGATAGGTATGTGGCTGCTGTCATTTTCACATTTACTCTATTATTATTTATCGTGTTAAAAGTGAAAATAATATGTCAAATCAAATCAGTAACTTTTGCTCTTACCCAGATGCTGGAAATTGCATTACATGAACTCACAATTAATATCTTGAATTGACCTTACCTGTTTGCTTGTGTAGTAATAGGATTCACCCCAACAAAATAAATTGCATGAAACCAGTTTAACCTCGAATTTGACATGATATTTGAGTTTGACTTGAGGTTGATTTTAAAAACATCTGACTAGAACAATTAATTAGATTGTTGCCTAGGAAAATCATCCAGTATATTACTACACTTTTGTAAAAAATTGACGTGTACTTTATCAATAACAAAAATGTAGTATGAGCGGGTGTATTTGTACAAATATAAGGAAATTGCTCTTAACATTGAGTATTATTTTCTTTAAAATAAATATTTTTAAGTGTTTTGATAATATATTTTAACTAAAATTTGTACAATCAAATTTTGTAATTTAATTTTTTTATAAAAATATTATTCTTAATTTTATAGGCAATTCTGTCATTTTTGTATAAATACACACATTTTGCACAAAAAACATTTACAATGTATACATCACCCTCTTGCAAAAGTGTGATAAGATACATAAGGTTTCTGCCATTTTCTCTAGATTGATTTTCGATTGGTCTTTTATTAGTCTCTAGAGATTCAATCGACCCGATTAGCGTCTAATGTTTTGTAGAGCACTGCCGTGACACAGAATGAGCTGTGACAAAGACCCATGACTGCTTGTGCATTTGAAATTTCACCAAATTGGGTTTTAGAGTGATCATTTAATTGTTGATAGTGAAGTATATGTTGTTTTATATGAGATGGCATTGTTGAGTGTAGACAGAAGGTTTCTTGACCTTTTGCCTACACAAGGATTCTGGACCTTGATTCTCTGCCAAGTTCTTGGCTTCATCTTCAACCAAGAAAATCAATAGCATGAATTGATTCGTACCAATCTTGGCTAGAAGCCAGCTAGATTTAGAACTAGGTAGCAATGGCATTATGCTTTTGCATCTGCATTGATTCTGTACAGAGAAGCTGTATCATTCAATTGTGATAGTGTAATTAGATCATATCCTGGCTTTGTAGATCATGTGGGGACAATCAGAAGCAAGAGATTGAAAATCGGATTGCTTAAAGTTGCTACTACTGCTACCAAATTATTCACATGTGAAACATCAATAATTTGTGACATTATGCTACACTTATTGTATGTATAATGGATTATAACATCCTAGGCCTTATATTTGTTTGTTGCAAGTAGTGGTTTCAGTGTGTTGTGTGGATTTTGCTCATTCGGCTTATTTGATTTGCAGAACCTCGTAGGCATTTGGCTTGTTGGTTGTAAGCAATGTTCTAAAAGTCTCCATCTTGTTCGTTTAATCCTCAATTATCTTCGATTAGTCCCCAATTAATTCTCAATAGCTCTTGATTAATCATTCAATCCGATTTATTTTTGTGATTTTAGTCCCTAAAAGGTTCTCTCCGCCCGAGTAGCGCTGGCAATTTTTAGAGCATTGGTTGGAAGTAGCCGTTTCAGTGTGTTGTGTGGATTCTTCTCATTCGGGTTATTTGATTTGCAGAACCTCACAGTTGCAGTTGGCAGAGAAAGAGAAAGAGGTAGATGGGGTTCGAGCGAAATGTATCCCGAGGAAACATAAAGGGCTGGCAGCGAGAAAAGAAGGCAATGTGGTCGACAAACCCTGTAGCAGCATCACTAAAATTAGCAGTGATCAACATGGGAGCAAGAGAATAGAAATTTCAGGGACTAGTAAGTAGCTTGACATGAAGCTTAACATTCTGTATCATTATGTAGAAGCAAAAGTTGATCAAGTTAATGCTTAAACTATTAGTACCAAGGAATTAAATTATGAGGTCAAAGTAGGGGAGGCACTTGCAAAGAGGAAAAAAGTGTTTTTGGTTCCTTAAAAATTCTTTTTCCCTGGAGTTTTATAATTATAATTGTTGAAACTTGAAATCTGAAGTTTTGGTCTGGCTATTGAGGTCAATGTGTTTGGTAGTATTGAGATTGTAAAAAGGGGGTGTTGGGGCTTGGAGCTCTGGGATGAGTCCAGTTTTTATGTTTTGGGAGTTGAAAATTGCCTTAAATTTGGTGTCCAATTGTTTAGTGTGCAAGAAACATGGGGAATTGGAATTCTTGTTATTGCAATTAGTGGTAATTGCAATTTCCTATGCAACTTTTGCCCTAAACTTTAAAATATAGCAAGTTATATTTTCTATACTTTAATATAGACATATATTTTTATTACTTTGTAGTTTTGGAAATATAATTGTAAGAACATAAAAAAATAACTTGCAAATATAAATGTAAGTTGTGGATTTATTTTTTTATTTTTAAAATGGTAATATAAAAATATTTTTGTCACTTCTATTCAAATATGTGTAAGTTGCAATAATTTTCAAGTATAAGATTGTAAATTGTTATGCTTAAAAGTATAGAATTGTCAATTGTTTCATTTATATAATTTAATGTTATAAATTGCAACTACTCCTTGAAATTATTGTTACCATTATGGTTTTTCCTTACAATAAGATGACTAAATGATTCAATTTTGAAGAATCTATTTTAATAAGAATGATAACATCACAAAATTTGATATGAAATATCACAAACGCTCTTAAAATTTTCAAATATTTAAGAACTTAAAAAATACAAAGGTAAAATTAAAATGGCACTAACGCCATCATTTATTCATCAACGAAAACTTTATTGTGCCTCTTGCATGTCATCGACGTCGTCTCTAACGTAGTTTTGGGCGGAGTAGATGATGATTGTCTGCAGATCACATTTTACAATTGCCTATATTTTCAAGTCATATTTAGTGTGACATTGTTGCAATGCCGTACGTGCTTCTCGTAGACAAATATATCATTTATTATATTAGACAATGGAAAAGATGTAGGCAAAATATTTTTTACAAGAGTCAAACTCTTATTCTTAATGTTATTATTCAAGGGTTTTACTAATCAACCAAAGTATAGGGTTAAGCTTCAAAATAGAGAATTGTAAATTAATTACCCCTAGAAATTACTCTTAGCATTATGTTTTTTCTTGTTTTAACATGATGACTAGATGATTCAATTTTATAGCATGAGCGATTTTCAAAATATTACGATAATTTCATCAAAATTTGATGTGAAATGTCACAAGTACTCTTAACTTAAAACTATTTTAAAATATTCAAGAATACAAAATACAAAAGGTAAAAATAAAAACAAAATGTCACCTACATCATCACATCATTTATTCATCAACCAAAACCTTAATGCAATGTCGGTCCAACAAAGGTTATCGTTCGAGAAAGAGGCCCATACTATAATTTTTTAAGGCCCAATAGTTGATGGGCATGCATTTGATCAAGCCCAGCTCAACAATAGATAAGCTTCCTTCTACAATGATATGATAAAAAATCCGTTTAATTTTCGATTACTAGTTATTATTATTATTATTATTATACTTAGAATTCTCGTATATAATGCATTAAGCGGCTGTAATTTAAATGAAATTAAAATATTTATTTTGTTATATATCATATCAAGTACGTACGTTGATATTTATTTTAAGACATGCAAGTACGTACGTTATTAAATGTTTCGTAAAATAATTATGATGCATTTTAATTAATTGTTTTTGTGTGATGGTGAAAATCATCTCCTTTTTAACTAAAGTGGAGATGCAAAATATTCTTTGTCGTAGCTCTATTCTATTTCTCCAATGCTAATCTATTCGTTTGAATTTTATTCGTTAGATATTTAGTTTGAATTTATTATAGTCGAATTTAATTTTAAATTATAATTCGTTTAATAAACGAGTCGAACTTAACATAATTTTTCAAGACTCTATAACTTCGCGAGTTAAGTCGTTTAATATTTGTTTCTAGTACATGTTTACAACTAAATTAGAAGAACTGAACCAAATTAACCCGATCTCAGTTTTCTCGTCTAAATTTTAATGAATTGTATATTTTTTTTTATCTAATCAATCTTTGATTATAATTATTTTTTGATAAAAATAAACATATGGAGCAAAACTCAAACTTAATTATTTCTTTTCAAATTGAATTCAACCTTTATTGAATTGCTTAGTTTGAATTTGAATCAAACATTTATTTTTTAATCGGAACAAGCTCTAACAAGTTAAAGCTCGACTTATTTAGTGTACATCCCTACTTATACTTAGTGTTTTAAAAATACTCGACTTGTCTAATTATTCTTTAATTAATTTTTAATTCTCTATAATTTTCGATTAATCATAATTTATTTTCTGATTAATTTCTAAAACCCTTCTCGCCGGATTAGAATCTAGCGGTTTTTGTACCCTCTATGTCTAAACATGGTAGAGAGAAAAAAATAGCCTCTCTCTCCTTTTGCCACACTGTAAAAAAAATTGAACAACCCACATGTTTCCTTCAATTTTCTTCTTCATCTGTTACTCATATTGCTATTGCTTCTCTCTACTCTCTTCACAAATCGAAGTAGCTCTCTATCTCTCTCTCCTCCTCTCTCTGGTTGCATGCTTACAACAGCCACACACACAAAGCCAACCATTTTAGGCCTTGCTCAACACTCGAACACCACCTCCACTTATCTCTATTCATTGACTTGTTGCTCTGTGCATGTCACGACCCACTGCTCGTTCCATCGTTTTCCGATCATCTCATTGACTCCATGGCCCATATCTTTCTGTTTCCACTGATGGGTAGTTGCTGATTCTCTTGGATTTTGATTCAGCTTTCTGGGTTTCTGGGTTTTGTTTCAATTCAGGTGATGGGTCCTATTAGAGGGTTAAAAAAGAGGAAGAAGAAGCCTGAAGATAATGCTTCTGGTTCCAAGTCTCCGGAGAAAGAGGGCTCTGGGGATTGGTGGGTCGGTTTCTCCAGAAAGATTAATGGTATGAATCTTCTTAATTCGGATTGTTGTTGCTTTGCTGTATCTGCTTGTTGTTGTACACGTTGAGATTGCTGGTGCTGCTGTTGTTAATCATTTGTGGATATGTTAGATTGTTACTAGTGTTTGATTGAATTTGGCTTCATTGTTGGAATTTGGTTTTGCATGAACTGATTGGGGTTATGCTATATCTATTGGTCAATGGTGTAAATGTATTTTGGAACCTGCATCCAGATCCCTAATCTGGGTTTTAAATAATTTTTATTTAACATTCTGGGTTTACTGTGATTTTGAATGTGGGCAAGGTTAGATGTGAGACGGAACATTGTATTCTCCGTGCTTAACTTTGAAACAAACTTAGCTGCATTTTGTGGTGATATACTTATAGTTTCCGTTGATGTCTTCAAATCATCTTGAAAGACGTAAAGCGGGGAGAAATGGATTTATCTGTAACTTGTTCGTGACAGAATAAATTAGATTAATCTTTTGTTCGAAAATGCAGTTTTACCACTTCATTTGGTGTTTGAATGTCATGAAGTTGAGCAGGGTGCATAATTTATAGGGTTTATGTATTTATATAAAGAAAAAAAAGACCAATGTTAGTGAAACTTTAGGATCAGATATACATCTTGAAGCTGCAACCGGATTGTATTGTAGATTACTTCTCTTCAATTAGGAAACTGAAGAAGTGTTTTTCACTTTCAGTGTTGGTCTATAAATATGCACTTTGTAACAGGTTATTGGTAGGACTGGTTGAAATTATTAAGAGGCATGGTGGAAATTATTATAGGTTTATGTTTGTGTCGAAAGAAAAAAAAAGACCAATGTCATTGAAATTTTAGGATCAGATATACATCTTGAAGTTGCAAATGGACTGTATTGGAAATTACTTCAAGTAGGAAACTCAAGAGCTGTATAAATATGCTTTGTAACTGGTTATTAGAAGGGATGGTTGAAATTATTAAGAGGCATGGTTGAAACCATGAGGAGATGTGCTAACATAGACAGTAATCTAAATTTTGGGTAAAAGAAAAAGTAGATTCTTCATTTTCTGTCAGGTCCCAAATTTACCGTGATTCGTAAATCTGAAAGTAGAGAACTTTTTTATGGTGCATATGTGGCCTTACAGGTATAAGCAGAAAATTTTCCCATCTTAACTTTTGCACAAGAGTTGCTGCAAGAGGTCTGGCTACTCGGTTTTTGGTGCTTTGGCTTACAAATCTACTAATCGGTTATTTAATCTGTCAGTTCATTTGTGTCGGTAATGAGGTGGCCCGCATTTATAAACTGTGCAACTTTCTATGCCGAGATAGATAAGAATTTTTAGTGAAATTTATCAATGAAAGCCGAAGGCAAGAACTAGAAAATTAAGTTTATTGGTGTCTCCCATAAAGTATACGTAGAAATTCCGTTGCTAATATAGTTGCCGAGTCCAACTCAAAGTTTTCTCAGATGTTAAGTACTATATTCAATTCATAAATGCTTTAATGGAAAAGGCCTCGTGTCATCCTCATTATTTCATTCCAGTCAGTTCACACCATCATAGTTCTTAGCGTCAAATTCATATCTGTTGTATGTAAGACTTTAGGTACCGCTTTAGATGAAGTTAGGAGAATTCAGTTTTATGAGATCACTTTTAGGGCTTACAACTCTTGAAATGTTAAATGAAACTCCTGATTGGTAGTTCTTAATCCCCTTTGCAGGAATTTGATATGATGTGGTGATGGTTATCGTTGCTTAGTAAGAAATCCCTTAAAATGCTTCCCGATTGTGAGCAATTTGTCTCTTCCCATTCACTGCAGGAATTCAATCACCATCAAAGGGTTTGGATAAATTCGAATCGGTTTTTAAGATCTCAAGGAAAACCTTCAACTACATATGTTCACTAGTGAGGGATGATATGACAAAGCAAGGACATTTCTCTTTTACAAATGGGAGGCCTATGTCGGTCTACGATCAAGTAGCGGTTGCTCTAAGGAGGCTCGGCTCCGGAGAGTCTCTAGTGATGATCGGCGATTCGTTCGGGCTGAACCACTCGACCGTCTCCCAAGTGACCTGGCGTTTCGTGGAGGCAATGGAAGAAAACGGGCTTCAGCACCTCCAATGGCCCAGCACCGAAACAGAATTGTCGAAAATAAAATCGAAGTTTGAAAAGATGCGCGGCCTCCCCAATTGCTGTGGCGTGATCGACACGACACACATCATGATGTGTCTGCCTTCGGTGGACCCCCAAAGCAAAGTGTGGCTCGATCAGGAGAAGAACTACAGCATGCTTTTGCAGGCGATCGTGGACCCTGACATGAAGTTCCGCGACATAGTTGCCGGATGGCCGGGGAAAATGAACGAGCAGTCGGTGTTTCAGAGCTCAAACTTCCGCGAGCTCTGTGAAGACGGGAAGAGGCTGAGCGGGGAAAGCTTGGAGCTCTCAGAAGGGTCACAAATAAGGGAATACATAATCGGCGACTCGGCTTATCCATTGCTGCCCTATCTAGTGACTCCTTACGAAGGGAAAGAATTGTCGGAGGAGTCAAGAGCAGAGTTCAACAAGAGGGTTTTGGCCACGAGGATTGTAGCGCAGAGGGCGCTGGCGAGATTGAAGGAAATGTGGAGGATCATTCAGGGAGTGATGTGGAGACCCGACAAGCACAGGTTGCCGAGGATAATTCTTGTTTGCTGCTTGCTGCATAACATCGTGATCGACATGGAAGACGAGGCGCAGGACAACGTACCTCTCTCGCACCATCACGACCCCGGTTACCACCAGCAGATGTGTGGGGCCGCCCACGAGGATGGCGTGCACCTCAGAGACAAGCTGTCTCTCTACCTCTCGGGAAGGTTGTCGTCTTAATACAGAGACTGTTACTTGCAAGTGCCATAGCTGAAGTCAGATTTTCTTTTTCTTAAGAGTTCAAAACTGTAAATGAAATTAGAAATATTACTGGCAAGCTGCAGGTAATAGAGTTTCAGTTTTTGATATGTATTAAACCAGTAGTTTTTATAGTTGGTAGACAGATATTCAGGACAGTGTGATTCTGGTTTTTGTTCTTGGAAGTGAGCACCATGTGTTGTATGTGGATTCATTTATTTGTATGTTGGTAAGGTTCATTCATAGCAGTAGTTGATGAGTTAACAAAGGGTAGCAATATGTTGGTTTCCTTGTTGGACTAGTACTTGCTTCAAATTCGGTACCCTAAGTTTGAAATGTTTGAAATTCGGTATCCTAAGTTTGAAATTAAACTGTGAAGGTATTTAAAAAATTTTACAAATTAATTATGCTAGATTTAACCTAAGTTACCTTAAATATATGTACATAATAAATTGGCGTATCTGTAAAAAAAAATTCAAATTAAGATACTCGGTGAATTGAAATTATTTGGACTAGTACTGGTTTGAAGTTTCAACTATAAACCTGTATTAATTGTTCAAGAGTTAGTATTTGATATTTTATCACATGCACATGCAGATCTAACTATGGAGTCTGTCAACAATTCTATCAATAATGGACTTTCTCTCTCTCAAAACCCTACACCGTTTCCCTCTTTTCATCTTCTCTGTTTCTCAAAGGTCACTGGCGGTGCTGCCGGTCTCCGGCGTCGGCGCGCTGGCGACCATCCTTACTCTTAATTTCGGCGACAACTGTGGAGAGAAGATGGGAGGCTCGTGGGAGGAGGGAGAGGCTCGACAAATTTGGTTTGTTCTGACCTAGTTCTAGTCATCGTCAGAGGTAGCTCGGGTGGGCGATGGGTGACCGAGGCGGTGGCGGCTCGTGGTGGGCTGAAGCTTCCCAGCGGCGACGGCAGTGGCCAGTTTTCTGCTCGCCGATGGAGAGGGCCTCTCCGGTGCCCTTTCCAGTTTGGGCCGGTTTGCCGGTCCAAACTGGTTTGGCTCAACTGTTTGCTCCTAAACTGGTTCTGCTAGCGGTTTTTGTTGTGTTGTGGTCTCCGTGGGGAGTGGTGGATCCTCAAGGACCTAAGAATAATCTGGTCTGCACGGGACTACGCGCCTCTCCGCACCGGTGACATGCCTTGGAGCAACCCCTGTAACGGGTTCAGGTTACAGGAAGGGATCTCACACCCCCTCCCCGGGTGGCCATGACGTTCCGAAGGCGTGGTTTGGGCCGGTATCTCTGCTGGTCGGCAGTTGCTTTCTCGGAGTTGGTTCTTTGCGTGAGTTGTGGTGCTAGTTTTTTCTCGATTCCTCGCCTCTAGGAGTTTTGTTTTGATGTTCGGATGGTTTTTTCGTTTGTCACTGCTGTTAGAGTTTGTATTGTTTAATTTGTTTGGTGTTGTTTGCTTTGTTTAGTGGCGTTAGTGTTTTGGTGGTTGGGTTGTTTCCAACATGGTTTGATGAATTTGTCCTGTGAGTTTGGGTGTATTAAGAATATTTATTTACCGTTTCTTGTAAATTGTATGCGACCGATGCTTGAATTTTCGAGTATGGTTTGTCCTTCTCGTGTTTGATTTTCGTTGAAGGGGTTTGCTTTCAAAAAAAACTATGGAATTGTCCATTTATGTTTATGTTGAATGTTTAATAACGTTAGGTGGTGTGTTGTGTGAAATGAAGTGAAGATATATGACATAATATTTCGGGTCCGAGCCTCGTTGCGATATTTGTTTATTTTATATTTACTCTCCCAACCTTTATTAAGTTAAGAACTAGTAAGAATGATAAATTTGGAGATGTATTGTTTTATCGTAGCACATAAATTTAACAAAATTTCTCAACTTGAGTTTGAAAGAAAAAAAATCTCCAATTCCAGGTATATATAGAAGATGTTAATATTTGACACTTTAATTAGCATTCATTCCACTCAGCCCACCAATATTTGAAGAATAAGAACTAAATCTTAACGTGCACATTCTGTTCCGGCCATTCCAAGCTTTTCTATATTTCCGACACAATTATCATGTGTTGAAACACACGTTGTTTTGTCCAAAAATGAGAATCCTAGACTAAAACAACTTTATATAGTCGTAAACAGCAACACGAGTTACATTATGTCGAGACCTACATTTAAAAACGGAAAAATTGCAGATAACTCTCTTAACTATACGCGAGTCTCACATGAACCTTTTGAAGGACAAAATCAATCCGAGATGTGCCTTAAGTATAAAAAAGTTTCACTTTACCATTTTCCGTTAACTTTTTAAAAAATTCTGTTAAGTTTTTGTGAAATGACGAAAATACCCTTGTATCTGAAAAATTAAAATAAATAAATAAAAATGATTTTGAAATTTTTTTCTAATTTATTTTACAAAAAAAAGAATAAAAAATATTTTAGTATTAATTTTTTTAAAAAAATATTTATAAAAATAATAAACGATGTTTAAAAACAAATTTTTATTTTTAATTTTTTTTATAAAAAAGAACTTTAAAAAAATTATTTTTACTACTAACAGAATTTTATTCTTTATTTTGTACAATGAGAAAATTAGAAAAAA
>JAYMTP010007924.1:0-10527 GCA_036897365.1 Geranium brycei | reverse complement strand
AATGAAAAATACCACATTGTCTTCTTCGCCATAGTTGCACTTCAAGCATTTTCGTATCGACTCTCTTCACATGTCAGGCACTCCTTGGAATTAATGTGCTCATTGTAGTACACCATGCAATTGTGGATTCATGCATCATATTTCACCAAAATCCGGAAATCTCGTAATCTAGAATCCCGTAATCCAGAAATCCCGTAAGCCGGAAATTTCGTAATCCGAACACCGCACGTGAGAGCAGTGTAGAGTATCAACCAACGAAGTCCAGCTTCCAACATACAGCCATCCACGCATCAGGCATCAGTCATCCGCGCATCCGGCATCAGCCTTCCGCGCATCCAGCATCCGCTATCCGCGCGCAGAGATCAATCACACATATTATCTAGCTTCAAACTCAATTATTGTTACACCGCATTGAGTTTGAGGGGGATTGTTAGATTATAGGCCCATTAGGGTTAGCTCACATATATTAGGGTTTCCTTTTCTATTGTGTATTATTGTTTTCTATTGTCTCTATAAATAGAGGTGTCTTGTACATCATAATACAATCAATAATAGATCCTCATTATTTCTATCACACTTTCACCTGTAAAATTTCAAGAAAATAGGAGCAAAAGCTTTTAAACAAACAACTCCGAGCTCGGAAGCACAGCTGTTGCGTAAAAACCAGCAAATCCAATTCCAATAGCATAACAATACTTGTTCAACAATATAACACTCAAACCCTTCTAATTCAATCAGAGTCCTCACACTTTTTATCTTCATCTTCGTCTTCTCCATTTCCCATCTCTGGTTCATCATTGAATTCAACTTCATCTTCATCTAAATCTTCATCTTCATCTTCATCTTCATCTTCTTCGTATGTATCGTCTTGATTTTTTTTATGGTGTGTTGATAGTGGCCCAAAATCAATAGAGAAAACGTCGTCAAATATAGGAACATGCTAAATCGATATCGCGGTTTACTCTTCATACGGTTCGTTGATCTCGTATATTGGACCTTCACTCGCATTTCTAGCGAGAGTGGAGGAATTATATATTCCTCTTTGGTTCATGATTGCTGGAAACCATGTTCATATATGATTTTTCAGTGATCATTCTGATCGATTATGATAATAAAATTGGATCATGTGTATGTCTGTTTTGTTCGTCTCTTCGAGAATTACAACTTAGGCTATACACTTATGAAAATCAATCAAATATTGAATGAGATAATAACACTTAAAGATGATACAAATTGTATAAAACACTAGTTCAAAAAATAGAGAGTACCACATTGCTCACCTTTGAACAAATGTGACACTTTATATACTCGAAAATGAGAGCTAAAGGTTGTGGCATTGGGTCATCACTTAACGTGTAGTGGGGAGACCCGTAGACCAACTCAGGTTGGAAAACAACCACACACGCGCACCGTCGCAGTCCCGTCTCGGCACGGCTCAACAGGGCTTGGATTGATACATTTCCCTATTCTTTTTATTCAAATAAATGAATGTGCATGTGCATGGAATCTCCATCTTCACCCCACTCCTTAAATACACATCAATCGGAGGCAATTGCTCGATAATCCTTCAAATGCCAAATGGGAAGCAATATGTCTTAAGGAAACAGCGATCAGCTGGACTCGGACGTTCTATCACACAATTTGTAATCTTGGTCTTCTCAACTATCTCGGTACAGTTCTTATATTCACTGATTCTATTTACAATAGTGTTATTTATCATTTACATTCATAACAAGTGGTCTACATAGACCACTATCGATTTTAGTTGTTTCTTCGTTGAACCACCTAGACACTGTTAGTTTGTGTCTTCTGCGATTTGTCTTGTTCGGAACACATATACTTGACTCCGTTAATGATGCAGCATGAGAAACCACGTGTGTGCATCGGACCACACGAGAGGATATACAACTCATTGCTAAGTATTCCCGACCAACTCGAGTTGGTCGGAAATTGAGTGGAATCCAGTAGTGGTTATAATCCAAAATAAAATAAATACATGATTTGATTAATTAGTTTGAATAAGTTTAAAACTTCTGTTTGACTGCTTTTATTTTTTATTTCTTATTTACCAGCTAAATAAACTTCTGTTTGACAACTTTTGATTTTTTATTTCTTATTTACCAAGTGAACCACGCCGCCAGTATGTAAACTAGGGACGATAGACTTTGAAAGTTGACATAATAACAATATGAAATTGTGTTATTAGTGTGACCATTAACTAAAAACGACGTGTCGTTGTTGTGACCAATCTTAGCATTATATGTCTCTCGTTATACTTCAAATATTTTAATAATTTGTTTTCAATATTTCAATAACTTGTTTTCTTTCCACTAGGCATAGTGCGGTGCTTCTTACTCGGGAGCGTAACCAAAAATTCAAGGTATGAGGTGTTTGAGATTTAAAGACCTTTTTCATGATCCCGAGTTGTCATACATTAAACATTTGGTGTGAACATATTATAAGCCTAATAATGAGTTCGGATGCAAAACTTACAGTTACGAGTGCAAATGATTAATTTGAATTAAGTTCATATTTGTAAAAACTCGACTCTGCTCGAGAAAGAATTGTTCAACTCGAATTCAATTTGGGTTTGAATGATCTAATTTAGTTAAGCTTGATTTAGCTCGAAAAAATATTTCAGATTGAGTAACGATAACACCAACAGTTTGATTTCGAATAATTAGCAGCTAACGGTCTTATTCTGTTCAACAAGTCAAACAATAGTGATGGCACACATGACAAAGTACGTCGTTACTAATGGCTGATATGGACGGCGTATCTGGGGTCGTTCGTCGTTACTAACTTAGTAACGGTGCACGTGGTGTAGGCTGTCACTAATAATAGTAACGGCCCACGTTGCTTGATGAGCGCTGTTACTTATAGGCATAGGGACAGAGTACTCCTATTTTGTACGTCGTCCCTATGGAAAAATCTGATGGCATATGAGTGCAAACAAGATAAAATTGTTTGGCTCGATTTGGGCTTGAATGGTGTTATTTACTTAAACTTGAATTCAGTTCAAAAAAAATATTCCAGATCAAGTGTACAAAAAAATGAAATAATAACACTTCAATTCAATTTAACTTGTAAATATTTTGTGGAGTATATTTTAATAATAATAGTCTAAATATATATGTATATAATTACTTAATTCATTGAATATTAAGCTAATCGGCCAAATGAGTCCATCAAATTTTAAATGATTGGCCTCGAGTTCAACTCGGCTCAAACTTGATTATAGGGTATTTTTTATCATTCCGGTTATTATATATAAGGTGTTCAAATAAAAGTCTTCATTTTTAACTGTATAACGAAACTCTTAATCCTTCTTGCTTTTCTCTGAACATGTTTCCTCTGTTTTGGTCTTAAATAATTACATTACATATTTTATTGATAAAATTGAGTCTACACTCAATTAAATATATTTTATACATGAGTACAATAAACCTTTTTCATCTTGCTAGTTCACTTATAATCCATATTTTTGTATATTAGTAAACTAACAAAATGTCTCCCAATTAAGTTACTAAAAATTGACCTTCTTTTCGCGGATTCCCCGTTGTACAAGCTGGTTAAGGACAAAATTACCGACTTGCTTAAGAACAGTACAAAAAATATGAACTTTCAGTAAACATGCAAGATAAAGAAATGTTGAGCATACTCATGTGCAAAACATATCTAATTAGATGTATATAAGTGCAAATTATCCTTATTTTAAATTTCATTTTCACTATTATGAGCAACACGTACGGTTGAATAAGTAGTAGGGCCTTGGGGTTTCATTCAGATATATTTGCGTGGGTTGGGTTGAATCAATTTCACACGGACACAATTAGTGGTTGCTTATTAGGCTAGTATATGAGTGAAACTTGAGCGACAGTAATGGGTAATCAAATCCATATATATAAATATATAGTTTTTGTTCTCATCATGATGTAGTACAGAAGAGAGGAGTAAAAGAAAGTGAGGATTCCAAATACGAAGAAGCCACTTAATTAACTTTATTGATCCATTCTACTAGGTAGATAGATAGCTTGATGGCGCTGCATATTGTTCAATTGAAACGGAGTGGCACAGTGAAACCTGCATCAAGATGGATCAGCTCAAATTCAAAATTAATCAATTCACACACACATATATGTAAAAGACAAATCATGTGAGAACCAAACCCTTTAATAGAAGCCAAGAACTAACCACTGAAAATAAGTGAAAGTCTAACAGAAAGAAATGAATGTCCAATAGCAATAAGTATATCCACTGAAAGTGAATATCCGGCAAAAATAAGTGAATCTCCAACGAAAAAAGTTTAGTCATTGAAAATAAGTTAATGGCTAACGGAAGTAAATAAGAAAATGTCGAGTGACTAACACATAATAGGTTCGAGAATAAGAGTAGAGTGATTATTGACGTACTGCCGCATTTGGAACCATGAGCAAGAGGAGTTCCACAGAAGGCAGCAACGTGAACGACCTTATTCATGTCAAGTGCGGCCTGCTGCTCACTAGAAATTTTGGTGCAGAGGCAGGGAAGATCCGCATTCTTGATAGCTTCACAGCATGGTTGTGAAGGATCGGTTATGGGACCAGGTTTCAGCACGTAGCGCGAACACCGCGTAAGCAGCAAGCTTATGTCTCCCCTACAGGGGGCCTGGCCCCTCACCGTCTCACCCACAGCAAGCACCACCACTGCCACAACCAACAACCGCATAATTCCCACACTAGCCATTTTGCTACCTATATATATATGTATGTTTGTTCTGTGAGTTTGTGCCTTCAAATGTGGTGTGTCCTGTGTGCTTATATAGTGGTGAGTTTGTTCCACTGATGGTAACGTAAGAAATCGTGTTGATTTCTTCCAGCAGAAGTGCGGGAGTCATGCTTTGACCATACGTTATATTACCTTTTTTATGACCACTTATTAATGTTTTCAATATTTACTTTATTTCCTTCTCTAACTTGTACATGTACACGATTCTGTACGTGAATAAATTTTAAAACTTTTGTTTGACTTTGACTGTAACTTTTATTCAAATATATATATTTTTATTATATGATTATATCATAAAAGGAAGATGGTTTCTTGTGAATCTGGTAGTTCGTTTGGATGGGGAGAAGCAACAAGGTGTTTATTAGGGAGGAGGCAAGGCCGGTGCGGGGTGGTTTTGAGCTCATCCTAAGATTGATTACTCGGTGTGGAATGAGTTTCTTGCATGATTGCTGCATATTCTATCCGTTTTTGAAAACATCGAGTCTTTTGATTTTTTTGTTGTGAAATTTGAGTATTTTCGGTTGTTTAAGTCTTTTGATTAGTTTGTACACTAGGATCGATTCTATTTTAGCTTAGGTCATTCGCATTGAATGTGCATTTCAGATTTGTGGGCATTTTATTTTGATAAGTTCGCGGGAAGACCCGAACTCCTCCTACGAGTTTGTGTCAGGGTTTAATTCCGGACAATAATGTATTTCTAATTTGTAGATATGTCTTTTCCCTTTTTTTGTTTTGATTTTCTCGGGACAAGAAAAGGTTAACTTTGTGATGGTTGATATAGAGAGTATTGTTCGTATCCTTCCGAGATAAATCTCCTCATTTTAATCCAATTTTGTCTTGAACTCTGTAGTGTTTAGGGCTATTATACCATATTTGCTTTACGAGGATGTTGTGTGAATTTTTAAGTAAAACAAGGTATTTTGGAGCAAAAATTTAGGCGGATCAACATAGCAGCTTCAACTGCTGAGTTCAACCTGCCGAGGTACTACTCGGCATGTATTGGCCGAGAGCACCAGAAAAGAACATCAATATACCGAGCCCCAGCATGCCGAGCTTCAACTCGACATGCATTTGTAGAGAGCACAAAAGAGAAAGCTCCAACCTGTCGACCATGACATGCCGAGCTCCAACTTGAGAGCACTAAAAGTTGGAGTCGACCTGCCGAGACAGCTGGGTTCAGGTCTACGGCAACGGGGACGTCTACGAGGGCGAGTTCCACAAGGGCAAGGGCTCGGGAAGTGGGGTTTATTACTATTACATGAGTGGACGATACGAGGGCGCTTGGGTCGATGGAAAGTATGATGGGCACGACAGGGCCTCAGACATGCCTTTGGGGTTTATAGGTTCTATACAGGAGACGTTTATGCTGGGGAATGGTCCAATGGACGGAGCCATGGCTGCGGAGTTCATACATGTGATGATGGGAGCCGCTATGTGGGCGAATTCAAGTGGGGAGTCAAGCATGGACTTGGACACTACCATTTCAGGTATTTTCGATTGTTCTACTTCATAGATATGGTTTGAGCTTGTTCTTTCATGTTTATGTTACTTTTATGGCAATATATGTGTTTGATGCATTGGCTTGAATTTTGCTCATATTAATTGGATACTTTAAGGGTTAGTATATGTAGCACACATGTATAGTAACAATATTTGTGGGCTATTAGATGTGGTGGGTGGCGGGAAGTGATTATGGAATTTCCCTACGAAATTATTCAGTTTTGCAGTAGAAGAACACTTCTCAACTACTGGTCGTACATGTGAATATAATGGCAAATTTGATCAGAATGCTTTCTTTTCTTGGGGTTTAAGTTTTTTTTACTATTTTGTAGAGTAGTTGTCCATTAGAACTGGAATATGGGGCCAAAAAGACACTATATTTTATCTGATTGCTTCTGTTTCTTTTTAACTGGGGAAGTTGAGAGAAGTCAAGTAGGCTGACATTTACTCTCATGATTTATGAATGGGAGGTTGTGCCCTTATATCTAGCCCAAAATTACTTGAACATATTCATGCTGAATACTGGGAATATTTCTTAAAGGTTTCATAATACTAGCATTTGCTTTCTCGGTCAGAATTTCTTATAGCAAAATTATGGATTTGAGTTACCTCGGGAACGGCTTGACCATTTCTGAGGTAGTGGCACCTAATTTGACCTGTTCGCAGGAAAACATATATATTTTTATTATTTTGACCTCTTTTTAGGATATGCCTGAGATGGCTCAACATTGTGTGACTCCTATTGGAAACTCCTCTACTTTTGTTAAGCTGTTTCTGGAATGTTCACCTTGTAACTCACAGGATATTTTCTGTGAAATTATGAATAAATGTTGTCCCTGTGAATGGGCAACTTGTATTACTTGCCAAATAGTGCTTACACTACATAATTGTATCCTGAATTGTTGTTTACCATTCCAAAGTACTCAATGCTGTGCAGGTACAGTACTTGTTTCTCTCCTACAATTGGTTGGCGGAAACAATATTTAGGTGCTCTTGCTTACTTTTATATCATATCTGCATTATTTAGGCAAATTTGCTGTCTTAAACATGCAAATGATGTTTTTGTATTAGTATATAGTCCTGTCACTTCCCGGATACTCTTTTGAGAATGAATTTAGCTCTTTTTTAATGTGAGGATTGAGAATTAATGTCATATAATTATACATGTGATGGAGTAAAATATAATGTTGATCTCCTCTATGATTTTGTATTACAAACAGGAAGCACAACGAGCAGCGGAGAAAGCGTATGATGTAGGCAAGGTTGGCGAAAGGGTGAACAAGGCAGTGGCAGCAGCTAACAGAGTGGCCAACCGCAACTAGAGTTGCATCTGTAAAGGCTGCACAAAAACAAATGCATTGGAACAGTCAAAATGATAGCCTCCCTGTCCCTGTCCCTATTCCAATTGTGTGATACTCACTCACTTAAATGAATTTATGTAATTTTGAAGTTGAATAATTTTTATTATGTTAGATTTTATTACCAAACATGTACTGTTTGGTTTTGGCCAGAGAAGGAAAGTAATAATTTACAACAATAACTACTTGATTCTCTGCAATAAGTATTGCCGGAAGAAGTCAACACGATTTCCTACCATCTGAAGAGTTTCTAAACCACTATATAAGCACACACGCACACCACTTCTAAAGGCACAAACCAACTCACAGAACAGAACAAACATTGGTAGAAAAACAAAATGGCTGGTCTAGGAATGATGCGCTCCTTGGTTGTGGTAGTGGTGGTTCTTTTGGTGGTGGGCGAGACGGTTCGGGGCCAGGCCTGCAAGGGAGACATAAACGCGCTGGCTGTCCAGTGCGCGGCGTACGTGCTCAAACCGGGCCCCATAAACGATCCTTCTGAGCAATGCTGCCAAGTTGTCAAGAATTCGGATATTGCGTGCATCTGCAGCCACATTACTGGCGCGCAAGAGCTCTTCCTCGACATGAAGAAGGTCGTTCACGTTGCTGAGTTCTGCGGCACTCCTCTTGCTCATGGTTCTAAATGCGGCAGTAAGTCATTCCACTCTACTCTTACTCTTATTACTCTCTCTCTATATATATATGATTGATTGATTGATTGATTGATTTTGAATTTTATCTGATCCTGGATCTTGTTGCAGGTTTCATTGTGCCATTCAGTTTCAGTTGAACAATATTCAGCGCCATCAAGCTATCTATTTACCTAGTAGAATGAACCAATAACATTAATTATGGGGGCTTCCTCGTATTTGGAATCCTCAGTTTCTTTCGGTATTCTCTTTTGTAACTCATCATTATCATGTTATGTTGACTATCTATCATATGTAATCTGTAATCCGTGCCTCAAAATAATGGATTTGATCACCCATCACTGTTATTGCACCAATGGCTGACTGAGAAATAGATTAAGGCCGACCTGACCTGTAAAATAGTTTGCTTAATTATATGCTGAATTCCCACAATTATCAGTCATCAATCAGTATGCGATACAATCAGATTTGTCACTACCATGGATTGCTGGAGCTTAACAACTTGTCAGACATGGTTTGAAGGGAAAACATCCTGTTATTACCCTCAACTTTGTCATTGTTTCATGGGATTACATTCAATGGTTCAAATTATTACACTATGCTTTGTTTTTTTCAAGTATTTTCCAAATCACAAATATATCCTTTCCTAATAAAATAAAAATATATGATTTTGATTATAAAAAATTTCACTTACCTTTCTTGTATTATGCACGTTTTCACTTAACTCCGCCAAAAGATGAACACGTTTTTTGAAGCCCTGAACTTGTCTAACATTTCACTTAGCTCCAACAACGTTAAGTCACTAGTGAGAAGTCTAAAATGCCCTCAACTAACTATTAAATTTTCAAAACTTTGACATTCAATCACTCCCTCTCCATTGCTGATTTTTCTCTCTCTCCCTCTCTCATCAAACTGAAACTAAAATTTTAGTCCAAAATTTGATTGTTTTTTCTTAATCCATGGTTAATTAAATTTTTAAAACAAAATTTTGATATAATTTTACAATCACAAAAACAAGAGAACCCCTAACATGGATGCTAGAGATTGGATATAAGAACAGTAAGCTCGCATAACGTCCCAAATCCATTTCCATCTCTATTTTATTTTTAGTTATGATTAGAATTGAAAGTAGGTGTCAAAATAGAAAAAAAAAATACCCATATGAAAATGGATTGAGAGATGTGTGGTTGACAGTGACGATGTGGAGTGTGCTGGCGCATATAATAACGACGGTTATAGGGTCGGGGGTGTTGTCGGTGTCGTGGAGCATGGCTCTGCTCGGCTGGATCGGAGGTCCAGTGGCCATAGTATTGTTCGCAGCAGTGATGCTGGTGGCTACGTTTCTGCTCTGCGATTCGTATCTATTTCCGGATCCAGAATTCAGCCCCGATCGAAACCGCTCTTACTTTGAAGATGTCAATGCCAAAATCGGATGAAGAGAGGTGGTTGACAAGGACCAAAATCGTCCAAAATTGATTCGCCCAAAATCGAAATTGTCCAAAATCTCCGGCGAGAACGCTCTACCTCATGCTGTCGTCGCCCAGCCCATGTTGGTTCCACCAGTGACTCTCTCCCCCTCTTCAAATTCCTGAACAATCCTTTGCGCCTAGTGGGACTCGTTTCCGATTTCGAACCAGACGACATCGTCTTCTCTGCAAATAAGTTGGGTTGGAGAAAAATGAGGTTGTTAGGCACGGCGAGGCATGCGGAGCAACTCAGGAAAGATGAGTTTGGATGATTTTGAGAAAGGACCATTTCGTTGGCGCCATTGACGCTTGCACTGCGCTATCGCCATAGATAGAGACAAAGGAAAAGGGCATTTCTGCAATTTTCACAACAACAAAAAAACAACCCCACGTGAACACTTATTGCCCCAAAACTAACACCGTCGGACCTAAGTGAAACGTTAATAAACTATGGAGACTCCATATAACGATTTTTTACGAGAGAGTTAAGTGAAAATCGTGCATAATACAAGAGAGGTAAATGAATTTTTCCCTTTAAAATAATCATAAAAGTAAAAATGGTGCTGACATCAGCACCTTTCTTCTTCTTTGTGTGTCTCTCGACCAAGTAGCCTCCGGTCAAACTGCTGATGACCCACTAGTATCGAGCTTGCTCATGGCCGCCGTTAAGCGGTCTCAGGCGCCGACAGTTGGAGAATTTTCTTCTGTACCAAAGTAAGCATTGAACTCGTTCATGGCGGCAGAGTTTTTCTGCCGGCGATCCTCGATAGCTTTGGCGGCTTTTTT
>JAYMTP010007923.1:0-10534 GCA_036897365.1 Geranium brycei | reverse complement strand
GGGGTTTAGCGTTTAGAGATTTGGGGTTTAGGGTTAAGGGATTAATTATATAAATTCGAACTAGTATAAACCTAGCCGGCGAAATTTTGATCAATATCTCGCCGGGAAAAAGTATGTACTAAAACGTTGATCGTTGACCATTCAAACCAGCCCGGTGAGATATTTAATATCTCGCCGGCTAGGTTATACCAGGCCAGCGAAATATTCAAAATTTTGTCGGGTAGGTTTCATCAAGCCGGCTAGACGTATCAATATCCTGCCGGGAAAAACTAAATCTGTAGTAGTGAGTATATCAGATGTAATTTGTATTTTAATGGTTAGTTTTAGGGGTAGTTGCTGGTGTACATCTAAGTTTTTATCATAATAAGTATCTACTTAAGTCAAATTTATACACTTATTACTTAAATAAATGTTTTCTCTCACTATAACACCGTTAAGATTTAAAAAATAATGATTTTTTGCTTATTGTAATTTCATATTAATTTTCAAATATTTATATAATTTTTCACTATTATTTCTTCAATCAGTATCAATTAAGTATTTAAGCATGATACTAAAATTTTGGAGATTTAATGTATACCTAAAAATATTTGTTTTTAACCTAACTAAACCCTTTTTTTATTTCAACAACTATTTATATCATAATAAAACAAAATAAATAACGAACGATTTTCCAGAAAAAATGCTAACTTCGGACACTAATAAAATAAATAAATAATTAGGCGTATAATTTTATTTTATCATGTAAAAAGTAGTTTTACATTAGATACACATATATACCTTTGGTACATTTTAATTATAAGGATGAATCAAATAAAATGTTTAAAATTATTTAATACTAAAATATTGATATTTTAGATTATATTTTGAGACTATGTGAGGCTCAAACTTTACCTATTAAAATAAGTATTATATATTTTTTGACTAAATGATTTGGTTACCCTTTAATCCTGGCCTTAAGCCAGAGAGTTAGCACTTGAACCACTGCTACCCAAAAGCTCATCCGGTTTTAACTGAATGGTTTAGTTGTTTTTAATCATCTAACCAACTATATTTTCAATATATATTAAATTACTAATAATTAAAGTCAAGATATGTATGATTATAAACCATTTCATAATTCTCTCATGTTATAAGTTTATTTAGCCGACCTATGGTACGACAGATTCATCCAATAATTAAATTCAAAGCAAAATCATTGTTGAATTACCAAATAGGTTTATAATGATTTTCGTCATTATTTTCTTCCAAACAAATAATTAGGCAAAGCAAGAGGTCAAATGTGGGCCATCAAAGTCGTACAAATTTTGTTGCACAATTTTATCGTATGACAATTTTATCGTGTTGTTGGGCCCACCTTATAATAATATTTGGACGGCTTGAGCCTAACACATGCCCATGCTCAGGCCCATTATGAGCAGGTTTCTAAGTGACGGTTCAAAGTCAAAATCAAATGGCACTTGGTCTGGTCCAACACTGGGTTCGTGTTCCTGACATTTATCGCTAAAATTGAAATGGTACTCGAGCTATTTCATTAATTTTGTATAGGTATCTTATTTCTGTCCATTTCTGTGGTGTTGGATTGAAGATCATGGCTAATTATTGTTCATTTGGTGGGATTGGTCAAACCAAATCATAGCATGCACGCCACCTGTTTGATAAAATTCCCCAATGACTTGAAGCGAAAAAAAATAACACTGTTGCACCTAATTTAAGTTCCATTTCCTTGTTAAGATTAGGGAGCACATTGCTTGATATATTTGTTCATCTATCACTCATATGGGTTTAGCATAAAGTACTTGTTTAATTGAGTCATAGAACATTATGATATGGATGATTTCATCCACATCAGGATTACAACATCTGGAACCCATTTGAACTTTTGATCTTGTAATCGACTTTGTATAGTTGCTGTATAGCTTCTCCTCAAAAGTTATGGTGAATGAAGTTTCTAAGGTTTTTATGTGGAACAGATAAAAAGAGGCTTAAGGATTTTTGGTTTATGTGTGTGCATAACAATTTCTGTACTTTCAGGTACGAACTGAACAGGACAGCTTCAGTGAGCTGGCCAAGTCATTGTTATTTTACTGCTTGTCTGCTGAAAGGTGATTTGAACTGTTGAGGGGGTTTAACTGCATTGGTTTGCAATTCTGTCTGCAGTTCTTGCAGATTTGTACTGGTGATTATTATACTGTATTATTTGGGTGATTATTATACTTGTGCAATGATAACTGATAAGCATCTCTCTTTGACGATCAAACCTTCTTAATCTTATTTTTTTGGTGTGGATATAGGAAGTTGAATGAGAGCATTTGGTCTAACTTCTCTCAGCTTTCGCAACCCAAAAGAAGTTCTTGCTTATATTCATTATCACCCAGCAAGTTTTCACTCTCTTAGTTTGTTTGTTTTTTTGGCATATCTTGTGTTGGTGTGCACCTCTTGTCAATTGAGGTGACTTATCCTTTGTGGGTTGAACTAGCGAAAATATGTAGGCAATAGACCAGAAGGCGTGAAAGTGCTAAGTTATACATGCTTCATCTATTTGCAAGAATATTTTGACACTGTTTCTAGTTAGTCTTGACTGTTTATAAAAGAAAATCTGTATATCATACCGTGTTGCTAGATTATCTCTAAATGTTGTCTCCCATGTAAATTGTTCAAGTATTGGGACATTTTCCAATGTTTGCCCATCTGAGTACATATAATTCACTGGCAATGATAACACTGGAAACAGGAATTTGCAGTGTGACTGTTAAGTCCGTCTCTCTCATTGTATGATACATTAGGGTGAGAAGAACGTCCAAAGTATATGAATAATAGGTATGAAGACTGCCTTCACCTGTTGTTGCATATCATAATTTAGTTTTTGTGTATAGTTCTTTTTAACTTTTCAAGTCTGCTAGGATTTTATATTTTGAATGATAGAGATATAGGAAGGAGAAGACTGCATGGAAATCCAGATCCTAGACATCCACCATCGGTTTCAGTAGAATGTTTTCTTTATTTTTTGTCATTTTGAAATTTAATTTACAGACTGAAATATGACCTGAATTTCTTTCTCCTGACGTGCTATATATATTTTCTTTTAGCGTGGAGTGGCTAGTAAACTGATAGTGCATGTGCACCCATTCTGTTAGATGATCAGACTTAAAAATCATGTTTTGAAGTTTAGGATATTGTGCACATCTTATTATTATTTCTCTGATGACTTTTATTATATGCTTGCATGACGTTAATAATTTGCTACTCAGCATCTGGAGAAGCTTCAGAAATTTTTATCTGCCTTGGATGATTCTCTTTCAGTTGTTGATCCCATACAGCCATCCTATGCCAGATCCATTTGCCACATCAGTATGGGTGAGCCGAAACTTAATCATAAATGTAATGATAGTTGTTTCTCTTTTATGTATTAAAACTAGGCAGTTTTCTACTTGTCTGCTCATAGCTGATGACAGGGCCGGCTCAATTGTTATACACTATTATTTTAAGTATTAGTTCTCATAACGAGCCTAAAATATTAAAAATTAGGGCTTTTCTTTATCATACTTAAACTCTATTTTTAGGTAGGCCTAAAGCACTTGCTCCTTCATATGATCATAAGGTATTGTGATACATGATGGCCTACAATTTATTATGCAAAACATTGCAGTTTGTTCAATCAGCAAGAGTTAGGGAATATTTCTTCTTATTTTTTCGATGTTATCACTTATCAGTATCCTATGTGACTTTACTGTTTTAACACATGTAGTACTCTAATTATCTTATCATCAATCCTTGCCTGTGAATAATGGTACAAAAGTTGATAAGTGGTTTTCCATCAGAAATCATGCTCTATCTTACTCCTAACGTGATCACCTTCCTTTTGACTTTGATGAGATGTTTCGCGGCTCCACTGGTACCAGCTACAGAGATACAGCTATACGGAGGTAATAACCTCCCATTTATAGTCTTTTGACTATTTGCATATAGCTCTGTGTATGTATTTATGGACACACCTTTATTTCGAGTAGTTTCCAATTGAAACGAACAGGTAGAACATTAATTTGACCCCCTATAGGTTACTTCATTCAGAGCCACCCATTCTGATGGCGTCTCAGAATTAATTTTTTAGGGTCGAGACTTAGATGACTCTTGGGTCGAACAAGGGGTGTTTTATTGAGTGCATCTTCTACTTGTGCTTGAAAACCCCTCATAAGGTCTTGAACTCAAAACTAAAACTCTTTGGGGCCTATATATATGTGTGGAAGTGAAACACTGTCCAAGCTTTGGGATTAGTTTTGTTTGGTCACTTACAGGTCATTAACCCTTTTGTGTTCCCTGTATACCGTTTCCATTCATAAGGAACTACCATCTCCTTTGTTGTCAAGCAGCACGGGACCATGGATTTTAAGGTTTCCAGTAAAACTTCTTTTGGTAACCCTCCATGAAAGCCAGTAGGAAAGATTGTAAATATCTTGTACCTAACTCAAAATTTAAGTCATTCCTTATGCTGGGCCATGCATATTAAGGGAACCAAACCAACCCCTTTTTCTCTGGTCTTGAAATGTCCAAGGATACTTGCAAGTATAAAACATCATTTTCATAAACGCAAACCACATGTTTTTACTAGCTAGCACAAATGAAGTTTACCGAATACCGACACATAAGGCTACGAATACATATTAAACTTTCCCCCCAGCATACACTGGAGGTAGAAACATAATAATAGTTTCATCCATATATGAAGTATTCACACACCACTATGTATTATCTCTCTCCCCAACATGACATGTATAGAACCAGTATATATCTGTATACTCTCAGGAAGTGGAAATGAATATATGTACTGCTCAGTATATGGCTTATGCCTTATTGGATTGAATCATGGAGAGTTTTCAAATTCCTGCTACGCATTCTGGTGGGGCCATGGGGTATCTTGATTTATCTGTGCAGTAATCATAGATCATGTGGTTCATGCGAACCCATCTGTAACTTCTTGCTTCCACGGCACTGAGAGCTTGGTAGGCAGTGCCCTCCCAACGGTTTCTGGGGTTTGTTGCGCAACTGGCCGGTCCTGGCATGGCGCACCCTTCAATGTCAAAGTCCTTGTAGTAGGCATAGAACGGGGCTTTGCTCCAATTTATTTTTTCGAGCCCTCCTCTCGTTGCCCAGTCATCTGCCTCCCACAATGTGGAGTACACTCCCATGGGCTGGAACTTGGGGTAGGGGATCCCTTTGGCTTCATTGTTCTTGTAAACCCTGATAGGCACTTGGTCCACATAGAAACTGCATATATATAACATGGTTAATTGTTGATTTGAGTTACTGAAAACCCGAGATATGGTGTTGGTTTATGATAAGTTTAAGGTAGGAGAAATGTTTTGACTTACACAATATGGTGGTGGTTCCATAGAATGGTGTAGGTGTGGAAATCCGCAGCAGGGTCAAACCAGAGGTTGACCCTCTGCTCTCTATCTCCCTTCCCATGAGCAAACACATTGGTCTGGACAGTGTAAGGCTGCCCTGTCCTGTTCCCCAAGAACTCAAAATCCAGTTCGTCCCGTACGTTATCTGTGTCTGAGTTCATCTGCAACACAAATTCACAGAAAACAAATAAGAAACCCAGAAACCAAAATTCACAATGCAGATGTGAAGTGTTATTAGTTGTCATACGTAGAAGGCAGTAACAGTCCCAGCGGAGTCTCCAGGAACTAGCTTGATCTTCATGCTAACCAGCCCAAACAGGTATTGCCTCTTGGAAGAGAACCCACATCCTGAAAACACACAAAAGCAATATTGTCACTTCCTTGCTTAGCATATAATATGATTATTGTCTTGTGAGTTGTGATCACATTTTTGTCATTAGTATTGATTACAATTCTATGACCCCACTAACAAAGTTACCTGAATTTTGGTCTAGGACAAGCTGGATGGCCTTCCCTCCATCAATCTGCTTAATGTGGGAGTCAGACCAAGTGACCTTAAAGTCCTGCACGAAAGTTGCGGGCCGAGCCGACACCAAAAGAGAGCTAGCAAGAATGCAAGACAAGAGGGAAACAAGAAGCATTTTGAAGGCCATTGGAGGGTTGCATGTGGTTTTGGGAAGAAATGTGTTGTGGGTTTTATATAGGAGGGTGTGGTTAGGGGAAGGAAAGTGAAGGGGACATGTACATTCAAATGGAAAGCTCCATTCGAGCTTTAGCTTTCCAATCCAGCTAATACCAAGCAGTCATTATGGCCTACCTTATTTTTTCTCCAATCATTTTTGGATCTTCTCTCGTGATTTTATGATTTTTGTATGGACTCATCGTGAGAAAGCAGTCATTATGACCAGAGTTTGATCTAAGATTTTGCATCATTGTACAAGAGTTGGAACTTGGAAGTAGCCAATTCATTAATTTGGATTGTCCAATCATTCACGGTAGGTTCCAAAATGGAACCGTAAAGTTTCATGGCTCTGTACTGTCTGTGGGTGATCAATGCGTATAGGTCATTTACTAGAACTTCATCAAATAATAACGCATAGCAAAACTACAAGCAGTTGAGTAACAACTTGATGCGATGACAAGTAAATCTTTGATGACTTTAGGATGACGAATTTGAGTGAGAAAAGACAGTATTTCTGTTAGAAACATGTAGAGATTTAGATTTAATATTTAAGTTAGTGTTTAGATTTAGGAATATTCAATGTGAGGCTCTAACTCAATTATGTGCAGTTGATCGACAAAATTAGGCACGGGGATCATGGGTTTTGGGCCTGAAATAGAAAGGTACAGTGGGGGTGTTAGTGTTAGTGGAGGGTTGAATCTAGTTCTAATAAACAAATATGAACTTCTAGTTATCATCTTGAGCTTTTTTGTTGAGTTGGGCTTGTAATTTTCAAATAAAGTTGTATACTAAGATCTCGAGTTTTTGATAAAAAATACTATTGGAAAGTGACTGGAGTTTAGGTTTTGATCACCACTATCTTGGGCTGAAACGAGGGTACGCGAGACGGCTGGGTGAAGAAGTTTTGAGTGCCGTTCTTTTTGTTTGGACTATTGTTATGGTTAGAGTTTGATTCCTTGTGTATGACTACATAATAAAAACTTTCTTTTGTCTTGTTTTTTTATATTTCTTGTGGGTTTTTTTTATCAACGAAAAATAGACATATTAGAAAGTTAAGAGGAGAGATCCCAAATGTGGAGCTACATTCTCAAAAAAATACAAGATCAATTAGAAACAAGAAATAAAGCACATAAAAAAAACATGCCAAAGATGAGTTGCTATGAATGACGGTGGATGGCTCCATGCGGGGGTAGCCAAAGGGTGTATAGCAAGGTTTCAAGCCTCTTTCTTGTTCATGCCGTAAATTTCAAAAATGATATTGTTCTCGTTCCCAATAACGGTAAATTCAAAAACTTTGAGTTTCTCTAATGAAATGTTGTGCTCTTGATTTTCTGTTTGTGGTGTCACATTGGCTTTCCCTCGAGTGCATAGAGATGTTGGATGAATCATGAGGTTGGGAAACATTGAGAGTGGAGGAGGCTCTCAGTTAGACAAAGGTCAAAACATTGCGAGTGGTATTATCATAGACCAACGTTCTATTGGCTACTCAAAACTCATCAGTTATGTTTGTTTCAGTCAGGTTAATCGTAATCGCATGTATAACCTTCTAGGTTAATTTAGACATGTGTTGGTAGAGTTTGTTGAACAGTTTGCTGAGCAGGCTGAGAACCAAGTAACTTTTTATCTGTTGTAAGTTTTTCATTCATATGATGGTTATGTTTATAAATAAGAGTCAAGAGACTTTACTTTTATCATTTGTTCTTAATCCGATATTTTTATTTGTAAAAATTACTTTTTCATCAAAAGAAATCACGAAATTTTGATCAACTCATGTATGGGGATTATAATTCACAAGCCATCTGTGGCCAGCCAATAGAGACAGTGTTGATATTGAAACCGGCCGGTGGACCGTAGCTCCGACAATAGGCCCTATCACACAGCCATCAAGATATTGCTAAAAACGCATGAACGAGAGTAGCCTGTTGCATGATTAATTTATGTGTAAACTTGTTTTTACAACATTGACTATTCTTTATCCTATTTTGATTTCTACAGGACCAATGTGATAAAATAGAAGAAAAATTAAATTGCCCCAGTTTTAAAAATTGATTCGCTTATGAGATGAATCATGCTTAGGAGAATACGTGGACGAATTAAAATTGATATATATATATATATATATCAGCTACAAATAAAAAAAAATGTCCAAACTCATGGCAGACATGAAAATCTGCGTGCACGTTCTCCTAACGCGCGACACGTGTCCAGGAGCTGGCCCGCGGTGACTTTTGGGGTCGCAAAAGTTCCACCTGAGAGTAACATGTGTGGAACTTTTGCGCTGAGTGTGAAAGTTTTACGACCCAAAAAGTCACTGCCGACCAGCCTTCCTAAACACGTGGCGCGTGCTGGAAGAGCATGCGCGTAGATTTTCATAATACAACGCTTGTGAGTGAGTTTGAACGGTTTGTAAAAAGTACAATATATATATTCCTTGAATCAATTATTAGATTAGCGATATTTTCTGAAACAGAGCATTCCAAAATTCGGAGAAAACTAAGAGGAAGTGGTAGACGACAAATAGATCCCTTTTGTTTCGTGCATGATTGATATTGAAATGGAAGAATCCACCGTGTGACCACACGTTGAGTGCCACGTCTCAACTAGATTCTTTAATTGGTGGACTCACAATCATTCACTACAACTCGAAACGTGGCAATATCCCATAGGTCAGAATAATCAGTGTAAAGAAGAGTCAAACAAGTTTCGGTCCCCTTTGACGTACTTGTCAATCAATGGGCAATGCCACGTTGTCATTAGTCTATTTTATGAATATGAAATGACAAACGTTATTATTAATTGTCCAGACAAGCATTTTAATCGAGCACTATTACAATATCCACAAAATTAAAAAGCTTAACCTTTTTTTTGTCAACAAGAAGTTTATGCAATAGACATAATAATCGGTTTAAAGAAGAGATCATTATTGTTAGAGTATATGTTTGAGTATAAACCAATAAAATATGAATCCGTCGACTAGCTTAAATTATAGCATGAGTTTTCATCTATCAGTCTTAGGTTTTATGTGGGTTGGAATTCTAACATGGTATTAGAGTTTGGTTGAATTTGGACCGAACATTAAGTCCGAAACGAATGACATGGAGGTCCGGTTCAAATCTAACTAGACTTTGATACCACGTTAGAAGCACAACCCATTTAAAAGGTTACGATGAGTTGTTCACAGTTCGACAACTTCTTTTCATTGTGACAATCGAAGTGTTAGTGACGATCAACTACTGATATTTTTACCAAGACCTTGATTCTTATATAGTTAAGTTGTTATCATGGTATTAGAGACTGGTTGGATTTGGATCGGACCTCCATACTATTCGTTTCGAGTTTAAGGCTCATGTATCAGAGGTCGTCTTAGCATCCGGTTCGTTGATTTCAACCTGACTTACACGTGAGAGGGGGTGTTAGAGTACGACATCTGAAAGATGTGAATCTGTCGACCAACTTAAATTATAGTTTGTACCTCCACCTATTAGCTTGAGCTTTTAGGCGGGTTGATGTCCTAACAGTATAAAACTATAATCAGTCTTTTAACTATCAGCTTAAATTTTTAGTTGAGTTAGTACTCGAATATGATATCAGAAGTAGTACTGCACATACACTAAAAAAAATGTTTATAACTTATTGGTTCTATTCCATGCTTAAAAGGATAGCTATTTGTAATTCACAAATCAATCCATAATATACTTGAACACACATCTGATGAGCTGAAAAAGGGTTTGGGCAAGAGGCAGGTGGGTTTGTAGGGCAAAGCTAAGAATGAGTGGCAGAGAGAAATGGAAATATATATAGAGAGAGAGGCTGCCAAATAAGGAGGTGGACACAACACAAGTAGGATAATGGAGCCCTCCTTCCTTTGCTGCCAAAGAAAGTGGTGGTTTTCATGCATTGAAACACTTAAGTGTATAGTTAGTTTTTGAACTATTAATAAGAAACAAGGCAAAAAGAGAGCAAGAGATGGAAACGACATAAATCAACAAAATTATGGGTTGTCAAGTTGACATCCCCAGCTGTAATGTATAGCTTCCAGCATCCAAGACAATGATTCATCTGATGATGACTTGTAACTTCTTCACTTCAATTTTGGCCAGAGGGGGCAATTACCTTCATTTCTTAGAAATACCCCCGTAGTAATTTTTATTTTAAGAAAATCATATAATCATACTAATTTTTCTTATGAGTGAGGATAAAATACTACGGACCTAACAAGAATCAAATATCTCTGATCTGATCAGGATAAGAACAGGATGACAAGTTTCGTCTCAAGCTTACCATGTTGTAAATTTTATATAAAAAATTATCTCGAACGCGACAGAGACTTAATACTTTAATCATGTCATGGCAGGGGACAAGTAGGATGTAGGGCTGTTCACCGAGTCGGGTCGGGTATACCCGGCTCGGGTCGTACCCGACTCGGTTTGAGTCGGGTCCGAAAACT
>JAYMTP010007922.1:0-10534 GCA_036897365.1 Geranium brycei | reverse complement strand
CACAAAAACTGATTGCAAAAATAAATTATGTACACAAAATCATATTGCAAAATTAATACTTCAATATCACAAAAACAGATTGTCAATAATTTCATAATAGTTTATATGAAAATTGTGGTTTTCAAACTTGTTTGCTAAAAAAAACATAAAATGTCTCTTTCAAAATTAGTGTGTGTTTAGTTGATTAGTTAGTTAAGTTCATTAGGCCGGGTTGGACCGGGTTGGTCCGGACACCCTACTTTATGTCCGCAACCCGGCCTGTGATATTTATATGGTGCCCGTTCTCGGCCCTGGTCACTCCGGGTTGAGACTATGAGCGGACGGGTTAGTCCGGGTTGGTCCGGGTCACGGGTTGGGCTGGGTTGTCCGGACATTTATGCTCACCCCTATATGGAGGTATTTAATCATTGATAATTTCGAGTATGTATCCCAATGGGTATTTATACGAAAATTCGATAAGATAATTTATATTCTCACACTCAAATCTGATCCGATTAGCTAATTACACAATAAAATAGTTTAGGCTCGTGTTTGCGCACACAAGCGATGAAGCATCACACACTATTTTTGCAGCTAGGTTTAGGAGGGTGGAGAGGATTTTATAAGGTTGATGTAATTTTCAAAAACCAAACATTAAAATAAATATTTAATTTGAAATCAAGAATATATTATAGCTAGCCATCAAATTTTATATATATTTATTTTATACACGAATCTTCAACGGTTGGTCCATACGAGCGTCCGTACAACATGAATCATTCCTAGCTTCAAGTTCATGACCTAATTCATGTAATGGGACCATATTCTTCACCAATCGTATTAATTGATTATTTAATTTGCTCATAAAACAATTTATTGTATTATGCTTGTTTACGTGCACATTCTTTCAATACATCTATCTACGACGTTCACCAAATGGAATTGACTATTGTTTGCTTTCGATTGGTAATCTAAATTTAATGTTTGGGTCGCATTTAAAAAAATGTTTTGAAATTGGTAGAATAAATAGGTATATTTCTTATTATAATAAATAAGTATTTATTGTTCATGCTTATTATTTTGGTATTCATCTTGATATTTAGATTTACTCTATTGTATGATAAATAGTTTAATCTTATTTCATTTAACGCGGACAAATCAAATACAATTCGGGGTAGAATTACAAACCGTCAGAACCGGTTGAGTTTGAGTGTGCACGGGTAGAAGCAGATGAAACTGGTGGTGTGAACTGGTAGAAACAAATGGATCCCGTAAATACTCGAAAATGACCGTGGTAGAACTTTGTTGCCACGTGTCGTGCGCTAGGACAAATATGTTAGATTTTGAGCAATCCAACGACTAGTAAAAATTCGGATATTCGGACATTCTATCAAGTTTGTATTAGAATGCATTCCTTATTTAACATTAATTATAATAATTTGACAATTAGAGTTAACAAACAAATATTTTTTATGAGTAAAAGAGGGAAAGTAACGAAACTCCTTAAAAATCATTAAATTTCAACTAGGTTTTAGCACCCAAGAAACAAAAGGAAGAAAATGAACTTTAATATCATTAAGAAAAAATACTCAAAGACATTTAAAAAAAACGAACAAAGATTTAACCCAAACAAAAATTTTCCCTTCAACAACTAAAATATTTGAAGATATACTGTCCCAATTTGAAAGTGAAATTTTTTTAGGGTTGTGTTTTATTCAATAAGTATTTAAGAAGTAAACTAATCTCTTATAATGGATATATAATATTATAATATTTGTCTAAGAAGATTAAATAATTTTTACCACCTCTAAAACACATCCTTAAAAATTCTCGAAGAGATTAAATCTTGAAAGTCACACAAATTATCCAAAACCTTGTTATTAAATATGGTTCTAAAATAAGTGGACTAGAAAGAAAGAAACACTTTGGTCCACTCTCAAGTCTCAAGTCCTTGTAAGTGTGGTCCCAATACCAAGTTGGTCGACACTTAGCCACGTGTTTGGAGGAGGTTTGGGTTTGTGGCTTTTGTCTACTTAGATTCTTGGTCTAAATAATATTATTTTATATTAAATTATGATTAAAATAGTTTTTTGGTATTTTTTTGTGTAGTTGGATCTTTAGCCGAAAGGATTGGAAACTTTTAGGCATGGAGCTTTGGGCCAACTAGTTTAATTGTGTTGGGACCAACTCAAAATTTAACTCTATAATGACACGTTAGCCACTTATTAATTAAGCAAACTAGCGACCAAATCATGGATTAGCTCTTTAATGGCACGTTAACCAACTCATTATCATTTCTCAATTCCTACATTTCATGATGTGTGCTTCGATGTTGTAAATTTCTCGATCTTTTTAGGTAGATCGTGTGAACCGTTGATATAATTATTGGTTATCACCACGTGGTATGCTTTTTTAATTTTCTTTTTATATTTTCAAATTTTACATTTATGTATTTAAAAATCGAAATTGATACAATTTTTTATTTATCATAGTAAAATTAATTTAAGAATACAAAATTATTGGTCTTAACAATTTAATTATATTTTGTTTAAAGCATGTACTTGAGATGTACTGAATGTGATAGATGGGTATGATAATCATAACAAAATATACAACAACTTTATTAAATGAAACATATATGTTTATAATATTCATTTTCAAATTCTACTTATCTTTGTTGGGTTTGTTTATTTTTAATCCACAACTACATATGCATATGGTATAATGGCACTTGTCTTTTATGTGACAACAATCAAATATTTTATTATATTATTATTATGTACAATGTCAACAAGACATTGGTTGTTAACCTAACTCTTGATCGTAAATATAATATATATTTATCTATTTATCCGCATGTTGTCATTGCCAATATATTTTTATAAAAAAAAAAAATTTTTTTTGTGAAAATAAAAAGTAGTTTTAGTGTTATTTGATAAGAAAGATCATCCTAAACATTAGTGGTGGGCCCGAACCGATCAAGAATTGGACCGTACTCCTCGGTTTTTAATTTTTGAGAACCGGAACCGAAACTATCACATAATGGGATGGTTCGGTTCTGAAACCGTTTATTCGATTTGATTCCTTAGTTCTACCCAATAGAACCGATCAATTCATTATTTTTGTTAATTATGTGGTTTAAGGTCCAAATTAGACGTTTTAATTCAATTTTTTTAAAAAACATAAAATTTATAATTATTAAAAATTCTAACAAACAAAGAAATTAAAACTTAATCATTAAACTCAATCGAATTATAAACTTTGCAAATAAATTACTAATAAAAGATAAGTAATATATCTTTCTCGATTCATTCTTCAGTTCATGTACTCTATCTCTGTGTTTTATATAAATTGATGGTGGTTCAATGAATATTTAACATACCGGTCTGGTTTCGGGTACTCACCGGTTCTATGTTTAAAGAACCGAAATAAAACCAAAAGTATATGATTTTTTCATTTTTAGAACCAGAACCGAAACTGTTACTCACAGTTCCCGGTTATTTGATTCCGGTTCCGGTTCGATTTCCAGTTTCGGGTCCAAAGTACCCACCCCTACTAAACATGACATTTGTTTCATTATATAATTGCCAATATTTTTTCGAAAAAAAAAATATTACTAGAATTTCAAAGAAATATTTATAGTGAGGAGAAAAAGTAGTTTCATTGACCTTGGATAAATGGGTTACTACAAGTCCAAAGGATGATTAACCTAAGCTAAACTAAATAAACTACACAGTCAAAAGCTAAAGTCAAAAATCACGTGGGTCAACGAAAATCACGGGCGAGGAGGGTCGAGAAGTAATCCAATCGGACGGACACGATCTCTCCCCCTCGTCGTCACGGTGCATCGCGGCCGTGAGTTTCTTGACGCACCACATGTCGGTCCACGATAGCCTCCTCCAATGAGGGATCGCCGACCTGACCGGGTCCCCCGGGCCCACCTCCGCCACGACGGCCCCACAGCCCACGTCATCGCGCGCCATGTTGTGCGCGAAGCCGCACAGAGACCTCATGAGCCGCGAAGCACCCGATCCCTCCATGTGGAGCCCGTACAGCGAGTACACCCCGAATTTCCGGAACACGTCCGGGAACGAAGGCAGCCTCAGCCACGGCAGCCACGTGTCCAGCAGCCTGCTCCCTGCGCACGCCGCGTACTTTAGCGCCGATACGCCCTTTACCTCTAACTTGAACACCTCCTTCGTGTCCCACACGCTCATGATAGCGAAACTCGGCGGGAATGCGCCGGTCTTCGGGTCCCACTCGGGGAGTGACTTTTTGGGCATTGCCAGGAAAGTGCCCAAATTCAACTTGCTGCCCAATATTGCCCCAATGTCTTGGGGAAAAAACTCCAAATCAGCAAAAACCCGTCTGTAAATCGATTCGGTCAATTTTGTTGAGACTCGAACGATCGCGACGCTCGAGCCGATAGGTTTATAGTGAGCGTGCACGGGTTGCACCAACATTGTGGGGGTGTTGAATTTTAAGTACTCGCACTTTTTTGTGAACAGATTGATCGATGGCTCGTTGGTGCAATCCGTCGCCATGTAGGCGTATTCGGCCCCGTTTCTCTTGCACCAATCTTCCAATCCTCGAACCAATTTGGTGCCAATGCCTAGCCTCCTGCATGACAAAAAATGCTGTGAACTTTAACCACACACATGACAATTGTTTGATTGGTTGAGACTTGTCAACAAATATGATGTTTTTTAAGGTACAAAGTAGATGCAAGAAAAAAGAAGAGAATATTTAGTAATGCTGATTTGTGTGGTGGGGCGTTGTTCACTTTAGAGTTGCTTAAAGTGTCTAAAAGTAAGGAACATTTTAGAACAAAATATAATACAAGAAAATGACTTATTTTTTATAATATAATACAATACCGTACTATAAAACATCCGTAATGCACTTATTAGGACTAATTTAATCAGTTAAGACAAGTTTAATCTCATTTGAGGTTTTGGGTTCCAATCCTAATAATCTGTGACATGTTTAGAAGCAGGGAAGGGGGAGATGTTAATGTAAATTTTTTCTATAATTTCTTATAATCATACAATAACAAAAAATTTATTTTTTTAAAAAAAGATATCCATAATGCATATACTATATAACTCTCAATCTTAATAAGATCCAAACTCACATATGAGTAACTATTGTTACCTCTAATTTTTCGTCATGTTCTTTTCACTGGCCCGACTAAAATATTAAGTTTGTGCTTTACAGAAATTGAAAGTATAGATTAATTTTTTTTAATTATTCGGCATGAGACTTAAACTTACGGGCACATTTTAATTGTATAATATTTGATATATTATACATATGATATATTGATGTTTCATTGGGGGTCACATCCAAGGATGGTTTGGGAAGAGAAAATATCAAGAAGAAGCCAACCAATTTAGGACACTCCTGTGGCCTAGAATTGTTCATGCTCAGACCATAGTTGGGTTACCAGAAAACCAACCAAAACAGAGGAAAAACAGAGGATCGTCTATTTTTAGGACACTGTTGTCTGTTTTTGGCCTTTTATGTAAACAATAAAACATGACTTAAACCACAAAATAAACAAGAGACCTGTGAATTGGAGAGACCCTGAGACCAAGAACATAGGCAAGCTTCACATAGCCACCTGAATTTCCTCTGCTCACTGTCTTCACACATCCCCTTATCATCCCAACAATCTCCTTCCCTTCTCCGTACTCCGCAACCTAAGTACAAAACAAATACCAGATCACCAATTAACTTGAGCTATTAGGTGAACTGGGTTGTAACAGTTACTTCTTGGTAAACATATCATCATGACACATGCAAGTCATGTCATGAGTTTGAACTTTTAAGTAATATGAGTTTTGACAGTCACCTATAACTGATCTTTGAAGTAAACCGGGTTTTAATAGTACTATTTGATTGACATATTAGCATGACACGAGTCGTTATGATCAGATTTGATCATGGTAGGGGTGTATTTGGACTAATAAGGTGAAATGGGGTTTCAGATATATCTCGTCACTACTTGATAAACATACCAGCATGACGCGAGTCGTGAAGTGGCGGAGCCTACAAATGGGGTCACCCATGAGGTCAGTGACAAGTGAGGGCTTACCCAACTGCCCAACTTCACAGTGCCTCTCCAAATCCTCCACAGCCTCCTTGTCCCTCTCTTCCTCGTACTCTCGGACCGAGATCGGCTTCTCCGCCATGTCCATGTTCAGGACATCCTCTGCAGCAATCTTCATGGTGTTTGAAGATTTTGAGGTTTTTTGTGTCTGTGGGAGTGAACACTTGCCAGTACACTAAAACATGTGTGTGTGTTGTGGGGATGATTTGAGGAGGGCCTTGTGTCTGTTTCCTTATTATATGGGACTTGAATGCTGACGTGGCACTCTCTCTCTATTTATTTTTTTGTCATTTGCCATGTCAGATTTGGGTTTCAGATGATTCTCTTGTTTTTGTAATGATTGAGCAGATAATGGCTCAATTATGGAGGAGTGTGGTCTATGTCATGGTGCTGATTATGATGATCATGATTTGGGTATGATGATGGGAGCTACAAATCATGATCATCAGATGGGTTCACTCTATTTTGGATGCTTTGAGACTTTGATTGTGAGGGTGTTTGATTTGATTTGGTGAGCTTGTTCAGTCCAATGAATTGGTTCTTTGAGTGCTTTAATGTTGTTTTTTGTGAAGCTTAACTCTCTCCATGGTTAGATAGGTTTGGGAAACCAAGATCGCACATGATTCGATTTGACATATTTGAAAAGGAAGTTGAATTGATTTTAGACACGTGATTTTTCTATCGCTTAGTTATTAACAATATCATTCGAATAAAAACTGAAAACGCAAATAGTTAACACTTTACTCATAATCATCAATATTTTGACTAAATACTTTTACGTATAATTTGCTTCTTTTTTTTATAAATTACATCAAACTCTATTACCCACAAAATCCTTCCCATCCTCTCATCTGGATCAAACATTCAATCTCACCATAAAATATGTGATGCTTTGCATATAAAATGAAGAATAGAGGAGATAAAATATCAAAACCCATCCAATTACTAAATACCCTCAAACCCAAAAATCATGCTTTGCTTTTGATTTTTGAGCACATGAAGGGTGAGGAATTGAGCAAAATATAAAGAAATGAGAGCAAATAGATATCTAATCAAAGATTGATTCTTGATTGTTCCATGGAGATGCCTAGGTAGGTACAAGGTAGCTAGGAGATGACCCATTTAAAAGAAAGCCTAGTTTTATGATTTTAAGCACATGAGTTGAAAGAAAACATATATAAAGAGATAAAGAAACAATATGTACATCCAATCAGATGTATCTTGATTTGCTTTACTTTTCTTAAATCATCACTCTCATCATGCATGTCATGTAGTATGTGAGTGCTTGCAAGTGCCCCAAAAACCTTGCCAATTCCCTATAATATTTGCTTCATTTTGGCCCATTATTAGGTTAAAATGGTAATCATATCATGCCATCATCATCTATCACCACCACCTTATCCCATATATGTGTTTTCATCTACAAAATAAACAAAATGAGAATCATAGTTCAAATCTGATAGATCTTCTAATAAAAAATAATTTTTATGTGATAATATGAAAATCATATATTGGACAAAATTTACTTTAGAAACATATTTTTCAAGGCATCGGACATAAATTAAATATGTTAAATTTATTGATTTACTGTTAATAAAAACCTAACTCATATAAGATAATCTAAAAACTCTTTATTCCTAAAAAAACTTACTTTAAAAACTATATGTCTTTTGAGAGTTGAATTTCTCAAGTTGCTTGATTGTTTATGGCACAAACACAAAGTGTTTGGTGATAAAGAAACCAAACCCTTCCCTCTTTTTCTCTTGGCCCATGCGCACATTTCTTGTTGGGACATTGTTTGGTGACACACAAGAGTACCATCAAATAGGACATGTACCATGATTCAGGAAATCTAAGATAAGGTGATGATGTGGCCAATCCATGACACATTTTGTGACAAACCAAATTTTCAAGACAAGAAAGAAGAGCAATGTCATATTCAGAAACAAAAACAAAACCCTAAAGAACCCTAAGTTTTGGGTATGTGGAGGATAAGAATTGCCACAAGATCATGGCACTAGAAAAATTGTTCTTAAATGTTCCAAACCATACACTTGTCTCCACACAAGAGGCTCTATGGTATTTTTTTCTCACAATATCATGAACTACCATTTCCAACAACATTTGAGATTTGACAACACTCTTTGAATCTTCCATGTTTCATATGAGACATCAAGATTAGGCCAACATGTGAAGATAAAGTTTTGCTAAGTTCATGACTAGATGACACCTAACTTTCTCATTCCTACCCATTTTTGTATACAAATTAGAATATATACCTAAGGACATTTTTTAAAAAGAATTTCATATCCAAATGGTGCACTACCCTAAAATGTCATAACAATATCAATCTTAAAATGTTTGTCGTGATATAATTATTGAACGATATGAGGTACGTCATCTTAAGTTAATTATAGTGATTCACCCAATATGTACGTTGTTACTTTAACAACATCATATTGTCAACATCCACCACCAGTAACTATTTTTTACAACGGTGAAAGAGAAAGGTCCGCCACCATTAAAATGTTGACAAATTGTAGCCATTACATAATAAGGACAAACCTCTACTAACATGTCACTATTAGCCACTTAACATCAGTGTATATGACGAAGGCTTGAGAGTTTAGATCTAAGGAATTTGTGTTTAAGTCCTATTGCAATATCCAAAATGTATACTTAAATGCGTTAATAATGGTTATCCACACTTGTCTAATATTGCCTCATCTGCCTAATAGTTGTTAGGTTTTATGAAATCCTACAACTATATTTAGACCAATAATTATGCAACAAGCCAATAATTATGCAACAAGACCCCTATAATAGTACCTATTTTGCTTAGGACACAACAAGAAACCACCAAATCCTTAATTTCTTTTGTCCATAAAGCCACCAAAGTAGGGTCATTATTGATGCACAATAGTGCCTAGGAAGCTCCAAATTGTGCATACCAAATTAATGTCCTATATTAAAAAAAGAAACCAAGAAGATAAACCATAAGTATAGGCATATTCTTGTTCAACGACCCTATTATAGTACGGAAAAACAGAAAAAAAAAAGAATAATTAAAAAAAACATTGTAACTATGATTCGATCATACCCTTCTTTACTAGATTTATTCCCCCTCAAAATAAGCACAAATTAATAAGACGAGCATAGAATCTTTATATTCATTCTCATCCTGACCATTAATCATAAAGATTGCTTATGAATCTTGATTTATTTAAAATAATAATAATGGAGACACAATCTTTTACCAGCCCATGGCCATCAGTTAGCTTACGTTATCAATTACGATCGCAAATTGGGTTTAAGCATATTCAAATCATAATCAAAAGCTAATACTTAGTTGTGAAGTACATAATCAAAAAGGAAAACAATTAAATATTAGTGTAATAATAATAAGCTATTATTATCCACATTATCACACTAAAAAGATTGAGAAATGTATCAAAAAAATGTTGCATTTTATTCCCAAGAACATGAGCCGGAAAATGAACATGCAAATGCGCCACTAACTTTACATTAACATAATTATTATTTTTCTCCAAAAAAGCATAATTATTATTACATGGTTTTATGCGAAGTGGAAGCAATTGGAGAGAAGAAGATTTACAGTAATATAATTTTTATTCATGATTTCAAGATATGTTGTTAAAGGAGTAAGTGGAAGCTATTAGAGAGAAGAATATATTTTAGTCATTTTCACTATCTTTCAGAGTCTTTTTCTTCATTTTGCACTTCATTTTCTTTACAATAATATATATGCTTAAAAGATATTATATTTTTGACAAGCTTCCCAATTAATGTCCATTTCATGATCTTCACTGTCCCCCACATTTCTTGTGTTTCATGTTTGAAAATTTAGAAAAAAAACAATATTTGATAATATAATTATGATAAGTTTACACATTATTTAAAAAATTTGGGGATCAAGCCATCATGCCGCCAAAATTTAATCCATAATTATAATAGTAATTAATTTTCATAATATCTATTTTATTGAATTCTCCTGTTTGAGAAGTTGAATTTTTAAGTATTTAAGATTATTGTGCTAATACCGAGAGATCAAGTCACTAAGTATGTGCATGAAATTTAATATTGTCACTTGATTCTCACATTAAGTTCAAATCAGTTTAAGTAGACATTGATACTTGTGATAAAATGTGGCTCAACTATTATGGTTAATCTTATATTTTCCAATGTAAGGAGACCTCTTAAAGACTTCATACTTAATGACTCAATGTCTTTGATTTATTTAAACAGTTAATTTGAGAGCATCAAGTATTTATCGCAGAAAATAAAGCAATCAATTGCTAAGTTAGTTAGTTTAGATGTGCATGACTTGTTGGTCATCTGAAGTTTCATTTTATCTTTTTTCATTAACTTATTTTAAATATATAAAAATTTCTGTATCAAAATTTTAAAATAAATAAATAAAAA
>JAYMTP010007921.1:0-10535 GCA_036897365.1 Geranium brycei | reverse complement strand
CGGCGGCGGACGCGGCCAGCATTGGCGTCGGGCTCGCCCTGGCGCCGCCGCACCGTCTCCAGACCGGCAAGTTCTACCTGGGGTGTAGCAAGTTGGTCGACTCCAAGTTGTGATAGGTTTGGAACTTGGAAATGTTGTTGGTGTTGACCTGGGAATAAAATCGATGGTTGATTGATTTGGGAGGTTTTGTTAATATATTAATAATAATAATAATTGAGGTCTTTGATAGAAAAAATCATCGAACCCGCTCAAAATGGGAGTTTGCTAGAATATAAAATAAAGATACACTAATAAAATAAAACCTCAACGGGAAGGGAGAATAAATTAGGTTGGTAAGTGTAATTCTACTTGGAGAGCTCCTAATATAAGACATGATCCCAAAAGGATTAAAAGAAAATCGCATATATATCCAGCGAGATATATGACAGTTTTCAGTAGGGTTGTTCATTTTACCCGCAAATCTGATACCCGAGTTTATTCATACCCGATACTCGAGTCTACTCATACCCGATACTCGACTACCCAGCCGAGTCGAATATTGGGTATGGGTTTTCGTACCCAACTCCAACCGAGTCGGGTACTACCCGAGCCGAGTATACTCAACCCGGCTCAGTGGACAGCTCTACTTTTCATAGCTCTCACAAGATTGGGAGATTTTTACTAAATTTCTCCTTTATATACATATATAATAGTTTTTTTCATGAGCTTCTTTATCCCCGGGGACATGAAATAGTTGCGAGATTTAGGTGTAAAACTCTCCCGTCTGAAAATTAAATACATGTCATTAACGATAAAAAATAAATTCATTTTTGCGTAAAATACCAATACCTTTTATTGACGGGTTTAGTTTTAGATATCTATTTTATTAATCAAACGACAGATACGGGCTTCATAATTTCCGCCCAGAAAAATAATTTTCACCTTCATCAATAATCATCTCTTCAATTATTCATACATATAATGAATGAGAGAAAACAATTGATTTGTTCATGGAATTGTTGCTCACGTGATTTTCAACGTAAAGATGGCTTGAATTTATGTTTTGCTTGATTTTTATAAGGAAAATAGCAAATGAGTGTATATTTTTGCAAGAGAGCGTTGTCGTCTCATATCTTAACTAATTTTTTCTCTTTTTTAGCACTCTGACGATTTTTTTGTGACAACCTACGCTAAAATGACTAAAATACCTCTGGTTTAAAAAACAAGAATTGAATCTGGTTCAATTAAAAACAATTATTGGTCCAAACCGGTCCGACCACCATCCAATTAGATCGAGATGAGAGATTTAGACCATTTTAATTCTAAGTTTTCATTTGAACCGGTTCAATTGACTTGGTTGAACTAGAGATTGCTCAAATTGAATTGGATCGTTGTGAGCACTGAATAGTCTGAAATGGATTGTTCCGCCTAGCCCGCCTGATCGCCACAACCGTTTTGGACCGCCCGACTAGCGAAAAACGTGACGGAGAAGCCCAAATCAGCGCCTAGGCCGTTTTTTAGAACACTGTGTCATATAAATTTAGTGGTGGGCTTGAAGGGTCCAAAACAAGGCCCAATAGCTTTCTTCATTCTCAAACCTGTTTTGGTGCTACGTTCGTCCCTCCATAGCCACAGTCGCTTCACTGCTCTGAGTTCTTAGGGTTTTTTCAAGGAAAATCGTCCTTAATTCTCAAAAATATATTCGTTTCAGGTTAGTTTCAATTTCTTCTTCGATTTCTTGATTGGTTTAATTTTAATTCTGATCTGAATTTCCCGTACAGATCGCTGCTGATGAATATTTGGATGTTCAAGAATTTTTGGGGTTGTTCTTTATTGATTGAGTCCTTAGAACAATCATTTATTTGGTTGGTGACCGTCACTTATGGTGATTATTATCATAGTCTGAAATTGAAGAAAATGAGACTGATTTTTTACATGTATTGTTTGGTTATGAAAATTTCAGTATTTTCTGGCATCAGAAATTATGGCATGATCAATCTGCAAAGTTGTATGTTTATTGTGTTTGTGTTGTTTTGGGTGTGCATCAGAAAGTCACTGATTAGATGTGAATCTGATTACTTGAAGTGACAAATTTAGTCTGGTTTTGAGAATAGTTGGTGTTTGTTCATCATTCTTTCTGTTTTTTTACTAATTTATATATCTCTTGTAGATCACGTACGATTACATTTTTGTTTCCTGGTTTGTGTGGTTTCTGTTATGTTGTTAGCTTGAGATGAAACACACAGGTATTCGTCAATTTTGCGTGGTTGGGTTAACTTTATTTGCCCGTAATTGTATTTATGTGATTTTCGGATCATCATGCATAAATTGCTGGTGAAGAATGAAGAATTTCATTGCAGTTAAATCGAGACTTGTATAAAGTTGGAATAGGTCCATCTTATTACCATTCTCGCAGGCTGAAATTTCTGTCCCGAATGCATTGTATATTCCCTCATTTTCAATTTGATTTTCGGTGTCTGTTTCTTTATGTTAAAGAACTTTCACGTATCACCATTTCTAACCTAGTTTTGATTGGGATCCCAACAATGACTTTTTGTAACCTTTTAGTTTTGTGGACTACCGTTTCTAGTTCAGAGAGAATCATAAAAATTGTACCCTACCTGGAGTTCTTGCAAAAGGAACACGGGCATATCGTACTGTCTTTCTCAATTAAGCTTGAAATTCTCTGATAAATAATCTTGTTCCCTCTTCTATCCGTCTTTAAAATGTGTCTTTTCCCTTGGCAATGGTAAAGTCCATTATTCATCCAACTGAACTTTTCTTTTGACAAATATTTAGCCTTATTACCATATAATTATGACTTTTACCCTTTGTTGAGCTTTCTAAGGTGGAAACATGTTCTTTGTATCCCATAAGCCATATTCAAGATGACAGACATCTCTTAAACCATGCATTTCATGCATAAAACAATGTACTGTAACGGTGAAGGTGTAACATGGTTGAAAGATTTACCGGAGAATAGTATTAATCAACCCATTAATCGGAAATAAACGTTTACTTCAGAACCTCCAACGAGAAAGAGAATGAAGAGTAACCTTAAGGCTTGGTATATTTTAGGCAGTTAGGGTTCATACGCGTGCTCTCTATAGATGCATTTTCTTGTTCATTATTTTACAATGCTTGATTATCTCTTTCATTAGAATATGGATCACCCATGTTGTCTTTCGTACTTGTGAGTATTTTTACGTTCTGTCTGAAAGTTTTATTACCTATAATTTCTCTTCAAACCTTTATCAGGACCAAGTCACCAGTGCCGATTAGTGTTGGATGATTGATAAAGATTAACTAAACAGAGCTTACTTGTCTCGCAGAGTTGAAATTAAACAACAGTAGATACTCAGATGGCAGGGATTTTGGGATTTAGGAGCCTGTCGCCTAAGGTCAAGAACGCCGTAGTTGCTGGAGGCTTGACATCATTTGTCTTCGGCGTATATTTCTACACCATGAGAGCTGTTGGAGGTACAGACGAGCTCCAGGTAGCGATAGATACATTTGAAGGCCAGAAAAGCAACAAGTAGGTCAAAAGCAAGCATGCCTTCAGCATAGTGCATTGATTCCAGACCAGCAGTTCCTATTCTATATGTTTCATCAGACTAATGGTTATTAGCTCATCACAGTGGTGTACTTCTTAGCATATGTTACCATGACATGAAATAATATGGTGTTGTTCTTGACATTCAATCTTGAATCAAACATGCTTGAATTTGACTAGTTGAATTTTGTCCTTTTTGTAAAAATAAACATTGTGCGCACAAAATAATAATCAAAGTTCACAGTACGTTTTTGTCAATATCAAAGTACATGAATCCTCTTGCAAAAGTGTGATAGTATACAACACAATTTTGACACCTTTCCTATATATACATTTCCTACTCCATTTACACATAGTGAATCAGAAACTCAATGTTAACTCAAGAGGAGAAAGGTTTCTATTTATTACAAAACTTGTTCCCATTGTCAGTTGATTGTGAATCACAAGTTCATGTATTGGATTGATTTTCCATGACAGCTCAGCACAAATACGCATAAAAAAAAAGGGTACATAAAGCAACATGATATTTCATTAAAATTCTCAAAATGCCTTAGTTTCTAGTCTTTCATGGATATGGAAGTCTTCAATCTCCCAACAAGGTGTGGCAATGTGTTGATGCTGTCATTGATGGCCGATTCAACGCACGATTCCATATCTTGCAAGGCAGCGGTTGTACTCTGCTGGAGCCTAGCTGCCTCAAACTTGTCTTGGCACACCATCATCGACCTATTCAACCTTTCCTGTACGATTGTATTCAACGAATAATATCAGCATCGATTAGACCTGATTCATTATCTCCAAGTTTACACTTTATATAACAATATCATCAATGGCGGAGATTTTTTTTAATCCATCTGTTTCAAACTAAGTGTCCATGAAATTAAGGATTAGTGGAATTAGTGATCCAACTTCACACCATGTTCTTACATGCTACAACTCGTTAACATTCATGCATAATTTTTCTTCTTCTTTAAACTGAATGAAGATACTTATTTTGGAACGGGTGTCTCAGCTGACACTGCATTCCATGAGCAATGCGCCTCTTCTTTTTTTTCTTATCAGATTGCTAAATTAGTATGAAATGGGAGCTAATGCAGCAGATATCAAAAACCCACAATTTTGAATAAAAAAAGGAAGTATGTGAACACAAAAGAAAGAGAAGCTTTTACAGAGTCATTATCAAGTCAAGAATGCTTATTGGTCAAAAAAATCAAGTCAATAATGCATTCCATAAAATAATTTGGGAACGACGAAAGTAATAGGCTGTGAAAGTTGAAGGTTTTTCAAAGCCAATTAAAACATTACACCGAAAGAGATCAAGAGTCGGCTCCCTAATTTGTGCCTTGTGGAAATCATAAATTTACCATGATGCAGGTGTGGCTTGTTGAGCCACCCTGAAACACCCGAGTTTCCTCGTTTGTACTTAATAAGGAAAAGAAACTAACCTGAAACTTGGCCATCTCGCCCTCAACATGCTGTTGAGCTTGGAGAACCGGAACACTGCAATTCTCAACACAATTGCCTATCTCATCCTGCTTTCTTCTCCGATCAAAGCACTCATACGCACATTTGAAATAAGCTTGCTGCATGCAGTCACAATCAATTTATCCAAACAAATGATTAAAATGGACGAATACATCATATCAATAGATACATATCAAACTTCCCATGTAGCACATAAACTGAGAGAATCAAAATTCAGCAAAACAGAAACTTTTTTTCACCCAATAAAAATTAGGGCTTCCTTGGACTGAAATTCGTAACTTAAGAGTAACAAAGAGAACCAAACTCAAATTCATACCAACTTAATTTGTGTTCCTAAATCTCGTCCTCTAGGGCACCAAAATCAGGCCCCAAACATCAAAGTAACCATTTTTCTTTCCTCCCTCAAATTTTCTCGGTTACCAAACACTACCCAGTAAACAAAAACTGCAATTCAACAACTTACAGCACAAATACCCATCATCAATTAGTTGTGAAAGAGAGTGTATATGGATCAAATTGGGGCTCAGCCAAACCAAATTGGGGCATCAATAGTTAAGAATACCAAATTCATACCAAAACAGACCCCAAACAGGAAAGTAACAAATTTTCTTTTCTCACTCAAATTTTCTCGGCTACCAAACACTACCCAGTAAACAGAAACTGCAAATCAACAAATTAGAGCAAAAATACGAAATACCCATCAGCGATTAGTCGTGAAAGGGAGTGTATATGAATCAAAAAATGCACGAAACTGAACCTGGAGAGTGAAATTAACGTGATCTTGGACAGGAGAGAGATGGGTCTGAGCAGCGGCGTTCACTTCGTTAAGCTTCTGTCTCAGTCTCTCCGACACAATCTGCTGTTGCTCGAGTGATTCTGTGCTGCCCATTGTCTTTCTCTTTCGCGAACAAGAGCAATCGCCAACGAATCCTCTGGTTTTTATGCTTTTTCTGGTTTCTTCTTCTCCAAAACCTCTACCTTGCTTGTTCGAGGGTTTTGGTGATTGAACCGGCCCGGACAGGACAGGACCGGCCCGGACCGAGCCGTTTATAGTTTAAACCGACCGGATTTTTAAAGAAATTGTCGATTCACTAAGCATAATCTCTAGGGAAATATCCGAACCCGACAAATACATAATGTACCTGCTCCGTTGAAATGGGTGAAACGCGTAAACAAAATTGGGTGCAGGTCGGATGCGGTTTTTGACTAGGTTATTGGGCAGATGAGCGTAGACATGTATCCGATACGAAGCCGACCCACACCCAAAAATATTTTAAAAAAATAATTATTAATTTAAATATTATAATACGATAATTATATTCTTATTTCTTAATATCTAGATATTATAATTTCATATTATAATATTCTTATTGTTAATAATTAATTTCGGGTGGGTTTTGGGAAATTCCCGTACCGGGTGTTAAAGGGATTGGGCACAGAAAAGGTTTCATGGGTTTTGAACAGGTTGGACGCATGTTCAATATGAGGGAGTGTAGGTGCAGGTTATTTTGATTTAGCAAAATCCATTGCCATTCCTAACAACTTTTAATGAAAATTGTGGTAAAGGTGCACAAAATTGTTAAAATTTGTATTGATAGATTTGTATCTGATAGGTACACAAAATTGTTGACATTGTTGTTGAAATGGGTTTAATTTCTGTTCTCATGCCACAGGTTGGAATGGCAAGTGCATTGGAAACACTAAATGGCCAAGCCTATGGAGCTAGGGAGTATCGAAAGCTCGGGACACAAACTTACACTGGCATGTTCAGTCTCTTCTTGGTCTGTATCCCAATCTCTGTCCTGTGGATTCACATGGGAGAGCTACTGGTTTTTCTAGGCCAAGACCCTACGATTTCCCGTAAAGCTGGTGAATATGCAATGTGCCTCATTCCTGCACTCATTGCTTATGCAGCTCTACAACCACTGGTTCTATACTTTCTGATGCAGAGCTTGATCCTCCCCATGGTCTTGAGCTCCTGCTTCACACTTTGTTTCCACATAGTTTTCTCTTGGACATTGGTGTACAAGTCTGGACTTCACAACCTTGGAGCAGCAGTCTCAACCGCTACCTCGTACTGGCTAAACGTGATTTTCCTTGTATTGTACATGAACTACTCCCCCAATTGTCAAAAAACCCGAGCACCAATCTCCTTCGAGGTCTTCCATGGGATGGGACGGTTCTTCCGCCTTGCCATCCCTTCTGCCACAATGATTTGGTATCTTCAACTAATCTCTCTCGCCTTCTCAAGAAATGTAATCTCTGTTCATCCAATTTTTGCTGTTGTTTTTTTATTAGCGATTAAAACAGTATTATTAAAGAAAAAGAGTGATCGATTCCCAAGATGAGAAAAGATAACTTTATGAAAATAGTACAGAGAAAAAAGAAAGTACAGTAACAGATGTTAAAAACTGGAACACAACATATGGTTCTGACATGTTTGAGTTCTGTTGATTGTGTGTAGTCTTGAATGGTGGTCATTCGAGCTCCTCACTTTGCTGTCCGGTCTTTTGCCCAATCCAGAACTTGAAGCGTCGGTTCTTTCCATTTGGTATGTTCTCTATCATTATAGTGACTCTTTTCAAGTCTCTGCACAACAAAAACAAAAGGGTTCATTTACAAAATGGAACATAACCTAACGTCTGAACTACTTCTTGCGAAACAGTCTGTCTACGATCACAACACTCTATAACATAGCAACTGGAATCAGTGCTGGAGCAAGGTTGAATTTGACTTTGGCTTTGTTTCTATGCACACACATACATGTACATATATATTATCAAATATGTCTGATTTTGTACCTTGTAATTGGTCTATAGCACAAGAATTTCAAATGAGCTAGGAGCCGGGAAGCCTCAAGCAGCGCGTCTCGCTGCCTATGCCGCAATGTTTCTCGCGCTCACAGAATCAGTAATAGTCAGCTCAGCCCTCTATGCCTCGAGACATGTTTTTGGCTACACTTTCAGCTACGACAAAGAGGTTGTGGATTATGTAACAGACATTGCCCCACTGTTATGTCTCTGTCTCATCATTAACAGCTTCCAAGCAGTTTTTGCAGGTTGGTGTATCATGTTATAAGTGATTGCTTTGATTTGAGTTTTTTCAGGTTGGTGTATCTCTGAGAAAACTATATATGTTACTGGTTTTCGTCTGAAACATGAGTTTTGATTTGAGTCTGTGCAGGCATTGCGAGAGGATGCGGGTGGCAATCTATAGGGGCTTATGTGAACCTCGGAGCATATTATTTTCTTGGAATTCCTCTTGCCGTCGGATTAGCATTCTGGCTGAAGCTGAACGGACGAGGCTTGTTTATTGGCATACAAGTTGGTGCTTTTTGCCAAACTGTTATTCTCTTCATTGTGACAAGCTGTACTGATTGGGATAAACAGGTTTTCTCACCATCTCCTCTTCTTTTAAAAAAAGACAAACATTTGGGATAGTTTTGATGATCATAATATTTTAAACTAGGAGCATTTTGGGTATTTTATTTTATGACAAGAGTTACTGCTGATCTTGTTTTGCAGGCTAAGAAGGCAAGAGAGAGGGTTTTTGAAGGAAGATTGTTGGAATAAGTGTACAATGAAAGTTGTGGATATAAGGGTATGTGATTTGATGATTTTGGTGGTGGGTTCATTAGAACAAACCATGCCTTTGTCGTCTAAATCTCCTCTTCTTGCCTTCAGAGTCTGTTTAATGATCTTTGATGTCTAAATCAAAAGTGTCTAATAAATTATTGTTTTGGCCATTAATTTTTTTTAAATATGGCATAAAATGTTTACACTATTTAATTATTTGAAGCCCTTCCTTTTTATATTTGAACTTTGATTTATAGGCGGTCCTAAAGCAATTGTTTTATGGATCAGCCAACCCTTTTTACTTTTTGGAAGTTAGATTCATTACACTTAGTTTTACATTGATCATGGTAAACTAACAATACTATACTGAGAGCTCATCAAAGTGAGAATCAACAACCGGCAATGCTAGAAGAAAGAAAGGTAGTTGCCGACTTTTTAATGACCTAAAGTTTCGTATAATCAAGTTCATGAATACGATTGCAAACCAATTCACCGTCGACTTGAGCTTATCCTTTTATCATCGCATTAAACATGCATAGTACTACAGTCTAAATGGTGGATATTGGATTGACACTTCCAATGTGAAACAAGAATTTTTTTTATGGTGCATAGCCAATTTGCTGAAATTTCTTGACTGTTTCTTAATTGGATTGAAGTCAAATTGTTCAATCTTGAGATATAACATGGGGAAGATATAAAAGCTGGATATATACATGTGGGTTTGAAATGTCTAACAAACATATTTTCAAATACATCATAATCTGACCCATTGAAGTTACGTAGATGTTACCCTTTGACTTGGATTTGTCTCAGTACCAATAGTCTCCGAGCACCACAAAAATGAATTTCCTTGAAACTTCTTGAACATTTATCAAAGTTTGGACCAAGTCTTCTCCACTTCTAGGTCCTTCATGTAACTTCCGTGATAATATAAAAATCCAACAATTTGGTAGTTTAAAATCCTGTATTGAGAATTAGAGCTTATAACTACAAGTTTCCAATTCTTCACGGAATGCAAGAAGTAGCAAAAATGACTTTCGCATCTTATGAGAACTCGATGTATTTGAATGGGTCAGCAATTAAAAGGTCTGTTTCCAACTTTACTTCAACTAATTTAAAGGCTACATCAGATATTTAAACTAATTATCCATTCAAACATGATACATATAAAAAAAAAAATCTGATAAAAAAAATCTGATGAGAACCTTCTCATCTCATGAAAGCTATAAAAACAAACTCACGTAGCGCACACGCGCTGAGTTGACAGTGGAGGACACGTGGCATGGTCGCCAGAAAAAAAATTCAATTTCACAGCTCCCTCGTTACACCACTCACCTGACAGGGTTAACTTGTAGGTTATAATATGGAACACGACCCCCTTGCCACATGACGACCCCATATTTGTTCTCATGGTTTTTATGTCTCCAGTAGTTCCTACTGGAATGCTTTCCGGGATTCACTCTAGTGAGAGCCAAAAGTTGTGTGAGAACAAACGTAGGGGAGCCATATGGCAAGCAGTGGCGGGTCTTTGTCTATGACCTAGATGGGAAAGTGTTACCATGTTGGAGGAGTGGTGTAACGAGGGATTGGAAGAAAAAAAATTCGGGTTAGCCACGTCAAGTCACATGCTGACAGGTGTCGCCCTCCCATGGGTTTGCACGATTCATTGAGAGGTGGGCGATTAGCACCTGACTATTGCTCTATATATATACATATAGGGCGGCTACAAGTTATATAAATTTTCGAGGATAACATTGACATTTCATGGTCTTATGTCTCGAAGCCAAATAGCACCCACGACAAGGTTATGGAAACCGGATCGCAAGGATATATCGGTCAGCTGACAAAAAGAGAGATCTGGCAAACTCGGATAGATCGCGGGAAGATCGCGACAAAATGCATTTTGTAACATATATATATATATATATATATATAAACTTATA
>JAYMTP010007920.1:0-10535 GCA_036897365.1 Geranium brycei | reverse complement strand
CAAAATCCGGTCGGTCTCGGTTCCCAATTCTGGAAACCGACCATGCCCGGTCCAGTTATCGGTTTTCGGCGCTGGTTCCGGTTACCCGGTTATGAGCACCCCTACTGTATTATGTTCACTAATGTTTTATGAACAAGAGTCAAAGACAATTTCAAATCATCGCATTCCTTTGATATTTGCTTCCTATGATTGTTTCAAATTCAATCACTAACGCTTCATTGATCATTTTGCCATAAATGTGAGTCATGTCAATTTCAACATATTATAATTCAGCATTGCTTGGTGATATAAGTTTTTATCTATTAAAAGATATAAGTTAATACTAACCCTAATGTAGAAATTCCTAGGCGCTGATTGGTCGGACAAAGCTTCTCGGACTAGTAAAAAACTAGTCGAATTTTTATTAAATAAATTAATATACATATACTATAAAAATATAAATATAAATGTTTTTATATAAAAATAATATTTAAAGTATAAAATATAATTTTTTAATATGTGTTACATTTTACATGCTTAAATATATTAATTAATATAAATTATTTTAGTTTAAAGTATTTTTTATTTTAATTTTTCTCAAATTTGTGTCTAAACGCACTTAGATCCGCTTAATTCACTTAACTGACTTGAACTAATTAATTATATAAAATTGGGTCGGTCTTAATTTCCTCTTTAACACCGACTAGGCAACCGACTTGGCCTATTTTTACACCACTAAGTACTATAGATCTTCTAATTGGTATTATATTATTTCTGCTTTTACCTTCACTCTGTGCATATCTTATATTTTATTACATTTATTTAGCTTCTTAAAATACACAACATTTTAATCACGAGTAGAGAGAAAATTGACAACGTCTCTGTTCAATAACGGCCGGTTTCGCGCGGTTGTTTTGTGTAAAATCACAGTCACACACAGCAAACAAATAAAATTGATATTGGTTTGGTTGGGAAATTAGAAATTTAATGTTAAAGGTAATGCAAAATAATTATGATTGGATTAGACAAAATAACTTAAATTTTGACCACTCGAGTCGACCCCAAAACACAAATTAGTGGAAGTGTAAGATTTGGACACGAAAGTGTTTTCATTTCTTCTCTGCTGCCAAAGGGTTCGACGGAGGCGTCTCTCTCTGCCTCCTCCGTCCGATTCTCTGCTCATAGGTCATTACAGTAGCTGAGGTTGAAGACGAAACATGCAGAGGGCTCAGAATCAAAGATCCGGCAAGCCCAGCACCATCCATGGCTGTGCGCAGTCCGGAGATCTTGTCGGGGTCATGAAGTTCCTCCGCGACAGCCCCTCCCTTCTCAACGACACTAACCCTGTTGTAAGATTCTTCTCTTTTCTCGTCTACCCACATGTTTTTTTGTGCCTAAAGGTTCAATTTTTGGGATTTTTTCAAGGGTTTGGTTCGATTTCCTTGATGGGTTGTTTGGAATTTGAATCCTTTGATTCGGGGGATGCTTTAAATTTGCGAGTTTCTTCCAAGTAATTTCCATTTATCGTTTTTACAAGAGTAGGGATGATTTGGTTCTGTGGAGATATGATAGAATGTAGTGGTGTTTAGAGAGCAATTAAGCAGATAGTTGGGTGTTCTGATGAAGAAGAGAGAAGATGAACCTGGTCTGATTAACATGATTTGAAGTGAATTTGTGTTGCTCTAGCTGTATGTATTACTTGTGATTCATGATTGCTTCTTGTTAACTGACTGAGTAATGGATGAAGTGTAGAAATGGTCAAGGTGGTGGTGTTTGTGATTTGTGAGACCAATTGTCCATTTTGCACCTAATTGCTGGGTTTATCTATGGTTCCTAAGATAGTTTGGGGAAGGAGTGTCGCGAAGAGTCTCAATGTTATTAAAAAGAGGTTTGTAGTTGATAACAGGAGTAGCACTGAGCTGTTAATTGCTGGAAAGGTTTAGCAGGAGAGCTATGTGAATCTAGGAGCATAGAGCAGAATGGATGTTGATCGCTTATTTCGTGCTTGAGAACCATTTAATCTCTCTTTAAGGCGTGCATGAGAAACCATTTGTCTCCTTTCACTTATTATATCTTCTCTGTTTGCTTGAAGTTCAGATGGCACAGACGCCTCTCCATGTTGCTGCTGGTTACAACCGAGCAGAGATAGTCAAGTTTCTGCTTGATTGGCAAGGTCCTGGAAAGGTTGAGTTAGAAGCCAAGAACATGGTGAGTAGAGACTGTAAGTGGTTGGTTTACGTGTGTTCTTCTGAATGAGGGCTGATATGTTGTTTTTTGCAGTATGGAGAAACCCCATTGCATATGGCAGCAAAGAATGGATGCAGTGAAGCTGCAAGGTTGCTACTCGCTCATGGTGCTTTTGTTGAAGCAACAGCAAATGTACATTTTCTTATCTCACTACCATCATCATTGTCATAATTGTTTCTGATAGCAGCTGTCACTTCAAAATTATTTCTCTTTTGTTCATACAGAATGGAATGACTCCATTACACCTTGCTGTATGGCACTCATTATGGTCTGATGACTGTGGAACCGTTGAAACGCTGCTGGAATATGATGCTGATTGCAGTGCCAAGGACAATGTATTATATATATATTGCACTTACTTAGTATTTTGTTTCTTCAAATACCGATACTATGAGAAAAGGAAAAATAAACTAATAGCCCGTTCTTTGAATTACAGGAGGAAAAGACCCCGGCTAACCATCTTTCTCAAGGCCCGGGAAGTCAGAAGTTGCGCGAACTGCTAGATCGGCATCTTGAAGAGCAGAGAAAGAAAAGGGCACTTAAAGCATGCTGCGAAACAAAAGCTAAGATGGACGAACTTGAAATTGAGCTGTCAAAAATCGTGGGACTGAACGACATCAAGTTACAGCTAAAGAGATGGGCTAAGGGGATGCTTTTGGACGAGAGGCGAATAGCCCTTGGGATGAAAGTTGGCACTAGGCGACCTCCTCACATGTGCTTCCTTGGTAATCCAGGAACAGGTAACTATGATCATTTTTCACTGCGTCTTTCATTGTATATTTCTTTTAGGGAAAATGGCAAAAACCCATTGTATACTATCACATTTTTGTAAGAGTGTTTTGTATACTTTGTTAATGGCAAAAATGTTCTTTGAACTTTGATTTTTGTGCAAAATGTGTGTATTTGTACAAAAGTTCGTCATTTTTGTACAAATATACACATTTTGCAAAAAAAATCAAATTTCAGAGCACATTTTTGCTATTGACAAAGTACACTACATGGTACCCTCTTGCAAAAGTGTGATGGTATACAACAAGTTTTTGCCATTTTCCCTTTGCTTTTATGTTCAGTAAAAAAGCAAGCTATAATGTTTGACAGGTAAAACCATGATAGCTCGAGTTCTCGGGAAGCTACTCCATATGGTGGGAATCCTCCCTACCGACAAGGTGACAGAAGTGCAACGGACAGATTTAGTTGGAGAATTCGTTGGTCATACAGGTCCAAAGACAAGAAGAAAGGTACAAACGAAATTACTTTCTATCTCACTTCACTGCAAAGTAACTGAATTGCTGTGCTTTCCACGCAGATCCAAGAAGCCGAGGGAGGAATTCTTTTTGTGGACGAAGCATACAGACTAATACCAATGCAGAAATCAGACGACAAGGACTATGGCTTAGAAGCCTTGGAAGAAATCATGTCGGTCATGGACAACGGGAAGGTAGTTATCATTTTCGCTGGCTACTCCGAACCAATGAAGCGGGTCATCACTTCCAACGAAGGATTCAGCAGGAGGGTCACGAAGCTTTTCCACTTCAACGACTTTACTGCAGAAGACATAGCCAAGATTCTCCACATCAAAATGAGTAACCAGAAAGAGGACGGTTTCTTGAAAGGGTTTAAGCTGCACCCTTCCTGCAGCATCGAAGCTGTTGCAGAGCTGATACAGAGAGAGACGACGGAGAAGCAGCGCAGGGACATGAATGGAGGCTTGGTCGATCCATGGTTGGTTAATGCAAGAGAGAGTTTGGACCTTAGGCTTGATTTTGAGTGTATAGACGCTGACGAACTTGGAACCGTTGGACTGCATGATTTGGAAGCTGGTCTTCAACTTCTGTCATGACTGAGGATTTTTTCTTTGAAAGATGTCATGACTGAGGATTTGATATTTATAAGTTACATATCTGCATTTTTTGAGCATTGTTGTTGATCCTGAGGATTTGGAGGTAAAGAAAAGGAGCTAAAGATAATTTCTTTTGTATTTGATTTAAAAATGACTGATATGATATATATTAATGAAATGAAATTCAGAATTTTTAGTTTTGTTTTTTGGGTTTTGATTTTGTTCAGAATACTCATTTAGGGCTGCCCAAAAAAACCCTGAACCAACCCGAAAACAACGAATCGAATAGAATCGACTTGATTTGGTTCAAGACCGAATCGAACTCTATCGGTTTGATTTTAGTTTTAGTTTATAAAATGAGAACTAATAAAATATCGAACCGAATAGAAAACTGATCTACTTGGAGACATAACTCTTTCAAGTCATCGATTTTTATTAATTGAGCTTATAAATATTGGTCCGATAATAAGTTAAAACCGGCCCAGAATATGATAATAGCATGAAAATCGATTCAAAGAAAATCCAACTGAAAACCAGTATGTTAAATAATTAGTTAAAATGGTCTAAAATTAAAAATCGAACCGAACCGAACTGAAAAACGACATGTTCAAAACCTAATTGAATTCTATCAGTTCGATTTCGATTTTCATTTTCTTAAAATCGAATTGATTGATTCGGTTTAAAACGAATCGAACCAACTCAAAACCGAACTATGAGCCCTATACTCATTTACCAAAAAAATAAAATAAAAAAATGAACTTAGAATAGAAAGTATGAAAATATCTTGGTTATTTGGAAAAAAATGAAAATGAAAATAAAGGAGCAGATTAAATGTTGAGGGGTGAGTGGTGATGATGGCCATAAACAGAAGCAACCCTTGTTGTTTCTCAGAGAAAGCTCCGAAATTTGGGGTGACCCTGAAAGCAAACACCATCCACCTCTCTCCTTGAGCTGAGAGGAGCAACAATGGTGTCGAGCTCTCTGTCAATTTTGACACCCACATCCTCGTTTCTGTCGAATTTCACCGCCGACCCTCCATCCCCATCTCCACGGAGCTCTATCTTCTCGACCAAGCGTTGTCGGTATCCATGTTTGAAGGTCCTTGGGTCTGCTTCGGGGCAGGGAATTGAAGATGGGTCGGTTGAGCAGTTTCAGAGCACCAATTCGATTGCGGATTTCATGAGGTTCAAGAGAGGGTCTGAGAGAGGAACCGGCGATTTGCAGAGTGCTGTTGTGAGCTACAAGAAGCGTTTTCCGTGGTCTCTGCTTCAACCCTTCTTACAGGTACTCTCTGCTTCATTGGTCTCCTTCTAATGGTCGGATTCAAAGTTTGCTCAAATAAATTCTTGCCTTTTCAGGTTGATTTGGTTTCCACAATTCACGTAGGAGATAAAGAGTAAGTTGGCTTAATTCAGATTTTGGTAGATAGTGAAATTTATGTGCTGATTCTCTTGCCAATTTGTTTTGTCAGCAGAGGCTCTGGTTATGAAATATTGAGTTTTGATGTGATTTTTTTGAAGAAAGCTTAATTGGGAGTCATAATTTGGAGCATACTTGTGAATCATAGTTGTTTAGTGATGATATTTGATGAAGCTGTAGTTTGGTATCTGAACTTGTGATCATGTAGCCATTAGTTATGATGCATTTCTTGTATTTCAGAATATCTATTTTTGTGTGAAGCATGGTTAGTTGAATATGTTGCTATTGCTTGCTCTATTGTTATCCTTTTTACTAGATTTGTGGCTTATTTTATAAGCACATAGCTCACACCTTATACACATATAAACATTTCATTTCAGGGGCAATTTCGTTATTTTTGTACAAATATACACATTTTTGCACAAAAAATTAAAGTTCACAACACTTATTTGTCGTTAAAAAGTATACAACATCCCCTTGCACAAGTGTGATAGTATACAACACTATTTTCCATTTTCCATATATTGTATTTCAGAATATTTATATTTGTGTGAAGCATAGTTATGTTGAATATGTTCCTATGACTTCTATTGTTTCGTTGTTACTAGATTTGTGGCTAGTTTTATAAAGCACATAACTAACGCCTTATTTCCAATACTCTTTGAACATAGTTCTTGCTCTCTCATATCTACATTCAAAAATATGATCAATTTGAGACAAGTAACACTCACTCAAGTGTAACTTGACTAAGTTGTTCTGAATATGCAGGTACTTTGAAACCCTCCAGAGGAAACTTGAATCGTATGACTGTGTTCTCTATGAGATGGTGACTGATAGGGAGAGTTTAGAGACTAGGAGTAAGCCGTCTTCAGGCAGAAGGCTTAAAAGGTCAAGTTCACGCGAAGATGGGCTTAACATTATGGGGTGCATTCAGAGACAGATTAGTCGGGTTCTTGCCCTAGACTTTCAGCTAGACTGCCTTGACTATGATGGTGATAAATGGCAACATGCAGATCTCGACATTGAGACTTTTGAGTTGCTTCAGGTTTATCCTTGTGGACCCTCTACATAAAATAATGTTATGTGGGATCTAAATGTGTTTATAACCTCTAGATGTGTCGTGTTTATTGAATCTTAGTCCATGATTTGGTGTTATTGTTCATTCTTTCAGCAAGAAAAGGGCGAGAGCATCTTCACGTTTGCTAGTGATATGACTATGAAATCTACAAAGGCCATAGTAGAGTCTGCAGCTGTTCCAGAAGGCCTCGATCCTTGGAGATCCAAGCTTCTATGGGCTTCTCGTGTGCTTCCCATGCCACTCGTAGGCCTTCTCATCATCAGCGGTGTTTGTGCTGATGTGGCGAATCCAGTATCAGATAATCCAGAATTCGAAGCCCTATCAAGGCTCGACTTCAGTGCTGCACTGAAGGTCTTCATGGCAAAGGAGCTTACGTCTGAGTAAGTCACGCTATTCCTTTTCCTCTGTGGATTATATTTTTTTTGGAAAATGGCAAAAACGTGTTGTGTACTTTGTTAATGACAAAAAAGTGTTGTGAACTTGGCAAAATATGTGTATTTGTACAAAAAAATGACAAAATTGACTATGAAATCAAGAAATTAATTTTTTTGTAAAATAATGTAACTAAAAAATTAAATTACAAAATTTGATTATACAAATCTTAGTTAAAAGATATTTTAAAAAAAACTTAAAAACTTAATTTTATTTTTTAAAAATAGTTCTTAATGTTAAGTGCAATTTTGTTATTTTTGTACAAACACACATTTTGCACACAAAAATCAAAGTTGACAACACCTTATTGCCATTAGCAAAATACACAACACCCTCTTGTGAAAGTAGTAGTATTCAACAAGTTTTTGCCATTTTCCCTATTTTTTTCTCACTGACTTTGGGATGTGAAACAAAATGTGATATCCTCCATGAAGGTTGTTGGAGGAGACTGCCGATGTGGAGGAGAAATCTGTAATCATTGGCGAGAGGAACAAGGCTGCGCTGAAGGAGCTTCGGAGATCAATGGACGAGGGAAGCAACAAGATCGCCATACTCTATGGCGGGGGCCACATGCCTGACCTTGGAAGGCGGCTGACGAAAGAGTTTGACATGATTCCAACGGAGGTGCAGTGGATAACGGCTTGGTCGATACGGAACAGAGACTTGCAGAGCAGTTCCATTCCGTTTTTGAGGACGATGGCCCAAGTATCGGGATGGCCTTTGAACCGCTACCAGACGACTGCATTGGTCATATTTTCTTGTGTTCTGGCGTTGGATCTCTGGTTCTGGGAGCTGTTTTTGGGCACGACAGTGGACTGGATCTCTCATGCTGCTTCGGGTGTTCTTCAGTACATTGGATAGTGTAAAGGTAGTGTGATGATAGTAAGGAAAGATTAGAAATCTGTATTCTGATACGATGAATTGTTGGAGGAAGTCTCTATTACTGATATACTGTACTGTGTAAATTAAATTCTGGAAACTTTTATTTGATTAGATGAAATGGTTGAATTGGTTTCTTTTACCCATCAACACAGAACCACCAATCTCGATCTCCTAATCGGGACCCGAAGAGAGCAGAAGCGGCCAGAAAGTGCGCCACCCCATTGCCTGACCCATACACAAAACTTATAGAAAATGTACAACGTCGATTGGACCAACTGAACGAGATCTTGAAAATCTGATTCCACCACAATTCGTTGAACATCAGATCGGGGCGCCCATGTAAAACCTCTCCGCAACGCTATAGCCTCCACCAATATGCCCCGTGTAAACATACACGCCCCCAAGAAACAGCCAGACTCATTTCTCATGACCATCTCTAAACGAGAGGGTCTTTTAGGGACTAATTGAAAAATAAATCGGATTAAAGAATTAATTAAAAATTATAAAATTTCAATTAAGGATTAATCGGACGGACAAGTCGGAGATTTTTAGAAAGCTGGTCTTATTGAGCCTAGCAGCACCTAACTACACTTTCATCTAGATGAGCCGCGCCTCTCTTGCGGCGATAAATTGGCCTCTATTGGCTCCCACGCGAGCCTCTATTGAGTCTTCACATGGGCCTCTATAGGGACATGGTCATCTTTTGGGCCCGGACTTAGCTTTCAAAATGGGCCTCTTTTGCTACCGCACATGGGCCTTTACATGCCTTCTCTTACAAGTGTATCAGTTACAACACACTTCAGCAAGCCCATCACAAGAAAGTTCGTGGAGTCGCATGTTTTTTTAAAAACTATTTTTACCAATTATTGACCAACTAAGTTGACACTCAAAATATTTAACCATGTAGCTGGACTTAATTGCATGCATGCACATGAGTTTTAGTGCTCGAATCACAAACTAAGATGCATTTAATTTATGAACAACTTGCTTACAAAACAAGCAATAATTGTGTTAACAAACAGAAATAATATATTTGTCACCTTGGAAAAATGAATCCAACTTACCCAAAACTGTACCTGTCTGATTTTTCATGGGTAATGTAAGAGATGTGTTGTTTTCTTCTTGGAACATTCCAAGACTTTGAGATGCTCTTGGGTCTTAATCCAATTCAAGTACTGCTCAAAAGAAGAAAAATAATGAAGTCACCAAGACCAATGATTATGTCATGTTTTTTTTATCAATCTCAATGTTGGAGTTATGCAGTAGACTTTTGACTATAATCAAGCTTAAACCATACGATTCAAACCTGAAGAGCCCAAGATTTGAATAAGATTGGAGTGTCCAAAAAGCCTTGGAGGGTCATGGATCATTTGTCCTATAAGCAGTGTACAAAGTGGAAGAAGACATGAGGGTCTTGACAAAGATGGGCATATAAAAAATATAAAATCACATTGACAAAAATAAGGTACTAATATTATATCAAATCAGGCGCTAGAGAACATGGTAAAAGGGACAACATAACACCTTTGTCCTCCAAACTCACCCTCACATTTCAAAATTACCCACTGCTAAATTGTATATATTTGTGTGTTTTTTCTTCATTTGGTGGGTTCTTCTTTTGATGCTTTTATTGCAAATCAAAGCTTCACACATAACATAACCCCTTGTTAGGGTAAATACAAATCCCAAACACCATATAAAACACAGGCTAAATATTGCTAATTAAATTCGAACTTGGATTGCATCATATCATATAAACTTATTAAATATGAAATTAATTAAAGATAACCCGAATAATAAATTGTGACAAGATTTTGAAACAAGAACATAAACTAAAAGAAATAAGTTGGTGGTGGTAGAGTGATGCTAATTTGTTAGGCAACAAGGTATTTTATAAAATGTTTGTTTGATACAATTTTCAATTCAAACAAGGAAATGGGTTATGAGGAAATGATCATATTCATGCATAGGAATTTTGTTTTGTTATTATTAATGTTGTTGTTGGCACGATTTCGTTCTTTTCAGCAACCTCAAGGAATAAAGGGTAAAATAAGCAAAAAATATATAAGCAGTTGGCACCAAACGACCAACCCATTTTCATGTAATCTTGCTTCTTGCTTTTCTTGTCTGTTTTCAAGCATACTCATATTATTCGGTCTCCTGCTTTTGAACTTGCAATCTCCTTCATTTTGATCCATTAATGATCATATTAGTTAAATTTACATTTTTGTATAACATATACATATTTGTTTTTTTAAAATGACTAAATTACCACTGAAATTATAAATAATAATTTTCATAACATAATTATAGAAAAATCACTTTTAATTTAAAACTAATTTTACTAAAAGTTATATTACATGCATTTTAGTTATAAGACAAAAATAGAAAAGCTCATGACACATTTTTGTCACTAACAAACATTACAACTCCTTGCAAGAATATCATACTACAGTATAGGGTACTTTTTTGCTATTTTTCCTAAATATAACACATGTGATCTGACTATTATTTTACTAAAGGATCACTGACAAATCCTCCTTAACTTGAAAAACAGAGAACCAATCAGAATCCATCTTCTGGTGATAATTTGCGTTAATAATCAGTCAATTATATTAATTATTATAAATACTAATAAATAGATAAAAGGCCAAAACA
>JAYMTP010007919.1:0-10538 GCA_036897365.1 Geranium brycei | reverse complement strand
ATGTTTTACCATTTTACATTTGGTTTGATGTCCTTTTGGTAAAAATAACTTGGATTCATTGATTTGTTGTATGTGAGATTCTTTTTAGTAGCCTTCAGTGAATTATATGCCTGTGAAGAGGGATTGAAGGAAAAAATGTAGATGCTAGTAACCATTCAGGGATGCAATTGTAGTTGTGTGCTCCCTTTATCCTAATTCATCTGTTCCTTTCCACTGTTATTCTTTGCAATGATCTGCTTCTAGTAATTTAATATGCCTTTTACATGTTCGGAAGCTTTTATCATGGGACAGAGTATACGAGTGTACTTAGTTTCTTATGAATTGTCAAAATTAGCTTAATACAAATTAATGATAAGTTAAGCTCGATATTCATTTCAAATGTGCAGTTTCTGCCAGCCAGTCACTCTTTCATGCTAGTATGTTCACTAATGGTAGTGGACTAGGGTTTGAGTTTAGAGAGGGATAAACTTATCTGTATATCAAGTCAAATCTTAATAAACTCTTGGTTAATATGATAACAAATAAAAAGATTGTTATCCAAGTGGTAAAGTAGCATAAAATCTTAATAAACTCTTCATTTTCCCCAAAACTTTAATTGGTAAAGTAGCATAAAACCAAGATTTACATATAATTAGCATATAGCTGTCTATTTACAATTACCTATTCTCATCTCATAATTGATGCATGTGAATAGTATCAATACATCTCCTAGATCTCTTGCAATTTTTTACTTACTTTAGTAAACATAGTTTTTCTAAATGTTTTTGCAGCCTGGAAAAGTTAAAGCCAGAGAAGGAGCTTCAACGAGCCACATCTGAGATTGTTCGACAAAAATTGAGGATACGGGATCTATTTCAACATCTTGTTTCCCTGTGTGCAGAAGGAAGGATTCCAGAATCTTTGTTTGATTCTGAGGGGGAGATTGAGAGTGAGGATGTAGGAGAAGCCTGCCTTTAGTTATAAGTCCGATCATGCCTTAATTTGTTTAATTTTCTGATAATTTAGTATACTTGTATTCCATTATACTTAAAAGTTAAACCTGAATTCCTCCTGTCGCAGATATTCTGTGCAAAATGTGGGTCCAAAGATGTTTCTCTTGATAATGATATTATACTTTGTGACGGAGCTTGTGAGCGTGCATTTCACCAATTTTGTTTGGAACCACCATTACGAAAAGAAGAGAGTAAATACTTGACCACCTACTTCATTTAGTTATTTTGTTACTCTTTCTTGGTTTACTAAAGTCCTGCTTTTCATTTGCTACATGGCAGTTCCTCCTGCTGACGAGGGTTGGTTGTGTCCTGGATGTGATTGCAAACTCTATTGTATTGACTTTCTTAATGAGTCTCAAGGAACAAATCTCTCAGTGACTGATAGCTGGGAGGTCAGTGGCCAATCTTCCTGCAATCCTGCCGATTTTGTTGATTAGTTGATAATTATTTTTCTCTTGTGTTGATACTTATCATGCTTGTATCTGTAGTGCAGAAGGTTTTCCCGGAGGCTGCAGCCTCAGCTAGGCAAAACCAGGATCCCAACTTTGGACTTCCTTCAGATGACTCTGAAGACGATGATTACGATCCTGATGCTACGGAAATAGATGATAAGGCTCAAGAAGATGATACAAGTTCTGATGAATCTTGTTCGGGAATAGATGAGAAGGATCAAGAAAGTGGTTCATGTTCTGATGAATCTCAATATACTACAGCATCTGATGATTTGGGAAAACGTACGAATGAAGAGCAGTTCTTGGGGCTTCCTTCTGATGATTCAGAGGATGATGACTATAATCCCTGTGCTCTAAATCACGATGATAAAGTGAAGCATGAAAGTTCAAGTTCTGATTTTACATCGGACTCTGAGGATTTAGGGGCTGCTATGAATGCTGGCAAGTCGCACGAAAAGGATGAAGACACTACCTGTTCATCACTGAGGAGTATTAAGTCTCGCAGAGGTTCTGATGGACAAAGTTCTAATGTTGGTAGAAAGAAGCAGCAGTTCATCAAAGAAGAACTTTCCTCCCTTTTAGAGTCAGATCATGGTGAAGGTGTTGCACCTGTCTTTGGGAAGAGACATGTAGAAAGGTTGGACTACAAAAAGCTACATGATGTAAGTGACCTTTCATTGCAATATATATAGGTAATGATTCTCCATTCATATACAATAGCATCTTGCCCAACTGGTCAATCACTTGAACTTGTGGCCTGGGGGCTAGACAAGGTTTGAGTTCAAGCGGCCATATCTCTCTTCTTTATTCACTCTCTACCAACTTGTGTTTGGCCAAGTGGCAAAATTAGAGCTTCCATCTTCATAAGGGCTGTCTTGAGCCCAAATTTTGATACACTCACAGCTGATCTAAAAAGAACTTTCATCACGAAACACATACTACTATTCCACTAATATCTCACTGGAGTGACAAAATGCTATTCTAGTCAGATCAATGGAAAATCCTATAGTTTCTTAGATCAGTTTTTTTCTGCTTCCTGTGGCTAAAAGAAAAATAAAGTTCTTCATTATTTGTTCTCATAGTTGGCGCTTGCTTGGTATTATATTATTATGTCAAACTAGAATTATAGTGCCTATTTTGTCATACTGTGGTGATGGTAGATTATTTCCTGTTGGCTCCTCTGTCTAGGTTTTGGCTATTTATGATATCCTTGATCTATATTTCAAATTTCAAAATTACTGCATTCAGTGAATCATTTGGATTTTGTTGTTTGGTGTCTATCTCTACTCAGTTCACTTATCTTCTGTATGTTCTCATTTATACAGGAGGAATATGGAAATGTTTCAACTGATTCAAGTGATGATGAAATTTGGACTGCAAAAGAGACACATGACAATGCTTCTTCTGAATTAAATGATGACGATGATCGGACCAATACAGTTACACAAAGGAAAAGGAAGAAAACGACCGGAAAAGTGATGCCCGTGTCATTGGATGGAAATGTGATGCCCGTGTCATTGGATGGAAATGCTCCAGTTCTTAAGGATGAAACAAATGCAAAGGACATAAAGCTCAAGCCAGTAGAGCCCAAACACACTTCTAGGAAAAGAATTCGTCAAAAGATGAATTCTGAAAACACTTGTGGTTCACCATCTATGCCGGATGACAAGGACCCTTCAGTATCAGGATATAGTAATAAAAAAGCTGCAATTCAGGTAACAGAGACATCTTATTCATATACTTGTTTAGAACCTCTTTCGCTGGTGATTTACTCTATAATTAGGGAGTGGAGTCATCAAATGGGGATTTTCCGGTTTAATTAGATATCTGAACTTGAGAAAATTTTACTTTAGCTTTTGAATAGATTTATTCATCTTATTAGGAGAATTATTGAACACGAATAACCATGAATTATTAGTTATGATATGTACCCATCACAACTCGGTTGAGCACCAAGGCCTTTAAAATATGGTTTAGCCACATGTCTTGTCTTATAGGTGAAGTGTTCTTCTTAAGTTTGTATTTATTCCGAATCTCTTCGTGATAGCATTCCGTACATGGCTATTTCATCATGCAGGAGCTCCTCAGATCCTTCAAGGAAAATCAGTATCCCAATCGACCCACGAAAGAAAGTTTGGCAGCAAGGCTAGAACTGACTCTCCAGCAGGTAACACGACCTTCCATTTATTTAAGGGAAAATGGCAAAAACATGTCCTATACTATCTCACTTTTGCCAGACGGTGATGTGTACTTTGTTAATGGCAAAAAAGTGCCGCGAACTTTGTTTTTTGTGCAAAGTGTGTGCAAATGACGAAATTAACCTTAACACTAAGAATTATTTTTTAAATAAAAATATGTTTTTCTGAAAATATCTTTTACCTAAAATTGGTATAATCAAAATTTGTAATTTAACTTTTTAGTAAAGTTAGTTTTAGGTTAAAAATTATCTTTTAAAATTATTTAAAAATAATAATATAATTCTTAATATCATGGGTAATTTCGTCATTTTTGTACAAATACACATAGTTTGCACAAAAAATCATAGTTCACAACACTTTTTTGCCATTAACAAGTGAGATAGTATTGGGCATGCTTTTGCCTTTTCCCTTGATCTAACAATGAAATAGTTTCGGTACTCCGTATTTACTTCTCAAACATTCAAGAGAATATCCCAAAACACTTTATTGTTTCCCTTCCAAGCCTAACTCCCGCGCCAAGATACCCTGTGCAGGTTAGCAAATGGTTTGAGAATACTCGTTGGAGCGCTCGCCATTCTGCTTGTGTCGAACCTTGCTCAACAGCATGTGCCGCCAGATACTCAAGAAGGAAGACTCCATTGACCGGGAAAGGTGACAAACCTCCCGAGCCTGGCACAGAGACTGTTCCCGGAAATGCCACTTCCAACAACAACAATGAAAACAACAAAACACCCCATGCACCAGAACCCTCCGGTGGAGGGAACATGGCGAGCCCGGGAAGCAGCAGCAAATGTTCGAGAAAGAGGAAGGTTAAGTTGGCTAGTGTGGAGGAGACACCACCACTTCAGGCTGATTCACCAAGCCCAAGAGGTGGCAGAATTCAGACAAGAAGCAGAAAGTCAACTGGTTGACCAATCTTCAATTTCTCAGTCACCATTTTGGGGAGCATGTCTCAAAGCCATCTCTCAGGTTTTCCTAGTTTTATTAGGCTATTTTGGTTATGTTATTTATAGGGATGCCAAGTAGAAATATTCCTAACTTGTGTAATATAGCTAAAACATAGTACAAGTAATACATATGCCATTTTACAACACAATTTAGATAGTTGTTTTTCTAGTTGAGTTCGATCTGATATATGAACTTACAAGTTATAACATTGAAGTTCAATTGATTTTGGTATATGGTTCGTATGTTTGCAACATCCTGCATTTGTTATGTTTTCATTATGTGAGAAACAAATATATTTGGTTCGAAAAAATAGTAGTTGTATGTAAAAATAAGAGTTGCCCTTGATACATGTAACTTGATTTCAAAATTCAATTATCTCTAACCAAATAAACTATAAATAATCAACTAAATAAAATAAATGAAAATGGAACGAGAATAAAATGACACTGAAAGGGGTGGGCACAGAAACCAGGCCTCCTGTTCCTCAATGATTGAAATCATACTTGGAAAATTTATTTGAGGATTTTGAGGAAACAATCCGATTCTACTCTATTACAATTCGATTATAACTCAGGCTCAATTCACATGAGGAATTAGATAAATTTGTGCTCGATTTATAACCAAAAACTTTAAATTTATAATCATCAAAAATTCGAACAAAAATCAATGTTAAGATTTAAACATTACAACTCAATCAGAATATAATGTTGCAAAAAAAAACAATAAAAGATTAATAATACACATGTGCGTATAAGAGGTGGATACATGGCAGCGTAACCGCTATGGTTCTTACCCATTAACCACCGATTTTGGATTTTAAGAATTAAAATCGAACCAAAACTAAATAGTTCCTTCAAATTTAGAATCATAATCAACTCATTAATCACGTTACTCGTTTTCTGGTTACAGTTATGATTATAGTTCAGCTCGGTTTTCAGTTTGAGATCGATTTAGGATCCAAAAGTCCCACCTCTATCGAAGAGAACCATACAATTAGGCTCTAGCAGGCCGAGTCGGAGGTAGGGACGACAACGGGTCGGGTTTGACCAAACCGTACCAGAAGGATTTGAACGGGTACCCGACCCGGAAAAACCCGTTCAAAGTGAGCGGGTACTCGCCCCGCTTGAGACCCGTCGGGTACGAATTTTACCTGAAACCCGAAACTTGACCCGAAAACTATCCAAAATGCAAAAAATTGAAAATGTCCATCATTTATGATATATAATAATATATAATTGTTTTATATATTACCTATAGTGTATAATATATAATTATCTACATAGTTGCTTTAATTTTCAATTGTTTTAATATTTTTTGTTAAAAAATAATTATATATAAAATAATTTATTTTTTATACGGTACGGGTATGGTTGAGACGGGGCAGATATAGGTAAACTCGCACCTGGCCAAAACCTTAGGGAAAAACTTGTACCCGTTTTTTTGTGCAGGTTTTACCCATTTCGATCGGGGTGGGTTAATCAGATACCCGTCTTGTTCGGGTTTTTTCGCCATCCCTAAGGGACCATTTCGACCCAAGGCAATATTCGCGCGGGCCCATCTCACACGCAAGGAGGCCCATTACAGGCCCGGCCCAGTCAGTCGCTCGAGCTCATAGAGTCACAGCACAACACCAGAGGAAAAAAAGAGGAGAGACAGAAGAGAAGAGAAGAGAAGAGAAGAGAAGAGAAGTGAAGTGAAGCCAACAACACGACGACGACGACGAGACACATGGAGGTGAAGGTTGAAGAGAGCGACCTGAAAGCCGCCGGAGCCGAGCTCTTGCCGGAGAACCGCCGTGGACTCACCGTCCACGGCTGGCAGATCGAGTCCAGCAACCGCTCCATCCTCACCTCTTCCGATCTTATCCAGTACTCTCTCTCTCTCTCTGAAACCTACGCTTTGTTCACATATCTTCATATAGGTTCTGTAGTTCCTGAAACTCGAATGATGGAACCTGTTGAGCGATCGTAGCATTTTAGAGTGTTTTTGTTGCTTCTGAAGTTGAATGTCCCCTGTAGCCCTTTTTTTCTTCTAATTTTAGCGTACTAAACTGATCGCGAGATTGTATTTGCCGTCGAGTCTCTCTTTCCTGTTTGATTTGCTTAGTTTTTTTTTTAAATTGATCATTTATTGCTTTTAATTTGGTTATGGGAAGGATTGCAAGTGTGTTTAGGGACTAAAATGGCAGTGAAGCAGTACCTCTGTTAGTCTATAGTTCATTAGAGAAGGTAGGTTTTGTTTTTGTTGATTGGGGGAGTAATGAGCTTAATTTTAATGAAGATGCTATATAAAAACCAGTTTTGAAGAGAGCTTTCTAGGGACTAATCGGGAGTTATTCGGAAAATAAATTGGATTAAATAATTAATACGGAATTATAGAGGATTAATCGAGGGACTAGTCGGACAAGTCGGGAATTTTTAGAACATTGACAAAACAGTGTTTTGAAAGTTGTGAACATCTATTAAATTTGTTGGTCGGATTTGAATCTGAAATGAAGGAGTTTGTGTGTTACAGTGGTGATTGACGTGCTTGCAGGTGGGAGCAAAAGCTTAACACATCTCACATGCCCGAGATGGTGTTTGGGGACAGTTCGTTAGTTCTAAAGCACGAGAGGAGTGGTACTAAAATCCATTTCAATGCATTTGATGCTCTGACTGGATGGAAGAAGGAAGCTTTGCCGCCGGTTGAAGTTCCTGCAGCAGCACAATGGAAATTCAGAAGGCATGTGAAATGCCAATGTGTTTTGTCTCTCATTAATCTCGGGCCTTATGTGTGTGTTTGAATTTGCAGCAAACCTTCCAAGCAAGTGATACTAGATTATGATTACACATTCACAACACCATACTGTGGAAGTGAAACTATTGAGAGTGATGTGGAAAAGGTTTGATCTCTCTCTCTTTTTGATAGTTGAGACTTTTGCTAACTGAAATTGTATGCTAATATGAGCTGTCTATGTGATACTAATATAGTCAGTTATAGTATACTGTGCTAGCAATAATAAATACTGATACATTCGTGACATGTGAAAAAAATTCACACGTTTTGTCTTTCTAAATTTTAACCTGCTGGGGCTGACGATTCAGTTTTGATAGTGAGCTTCAAACTTTATCACAAGACAGTCAGTGATTTATGATGGCATTATCAAGCTTACCATATTTATGCTATTATGTTATCTGATGAATTTTTTTATGGATCTCAAAAATAGAGTAATTGATAATGTGTGTGGATGTAAGCCAGAGTTTCAATCGTAAAAATAATTTAGATAATGTTTATTACTTGAAGATGAACATAGATATCTAGACCTGAAATTTGGTTTCCTTTTTCTTGGCTCTCTGTGCATTAAGTTTAAAATGTTATTGGAGTTAGATAGGCTAATGTATACATGCACTCAAGGTCTGGTAACATAGTCATGCCTACATGTTACATTTCTTAATAAGGTCCTTTATTTACACTTTCTTTTCTTCTAGGCTGGCACATTTCTTGGATTTACATAAAGTAGATTTTTTCTTAACCAGAAATGATAACAAAGTGAGCTTCTGATTGTATTTTTATATGATCAGCATGGTAGACCTGAAAACTCTGAAGGAATTAGTAGTCTCGAGTGGGAGGATTGCAAGGACAAGATTGATGTGACCACGTTGTCTCTAAAAGAGCCCATTCTCTTCTATGACGAGGTAAGCTCCATGGATGAAAATTAGACGCTGTTAGAGATAATTTCACTGCATGCCCTCCTTTAAGATCATTTTACTGGTCATGACTGAGGTACCCTGACATCAACAGGTAGTCCTGTATGAAGATGAATTGGCTGATAGTGGAGTGTCACTTTTGACCGTAAAAGTGGTAACAATTTTAATTTTAATTTATTCCTATTCAACTTCTATGCAGTTGACCCACACTGATATATATATATATATATATATATCAAGATCTCCAAGTACTGATTACGTACTTCTCTTTTTTAGAGGGTCATGCCAAGTTGTTGGTTCCTTCTCTTGCGTTTCTGGGTAAGTCGTCTATGGTGATCCACGTCAAGTTGTACTTAGCAGGGCAGTATTTGAATATCTGTTTCTAGTGAAATCCTATAGACAATATGAGAAGTTATGTTTGATCAAACTTCTTATTTCTGTATGTGTTACAATTCTTCCCTAAATTAGTCATTCATGCAGCTTAGAGTTGATGGCATGCTCATGAGACTTCGGGAAACTAGGATGCACTGTGTCTTTGGAGATAACACTAAACCTATCATTCTCCGAGAAATCTGCTGGCGAGAAGCCACCTTTAAAGCTTTGTCTGCAGTAAGTTTTTTTTTTAACTTGAGCATGAGTCTGCATGGAACTATTTGTTTTGTTAGTAAGTGTAGTGTACTAAAAATATTGGGCTTTTATATTTGCTTCTGATTTCTCCATCAATGTAATTTCTGTATTTGTAAGTTATTCCTTGCTATAATGCATAGTGGTTAAATGTGTAATAAGTTGTAAGATTGATATTGACAACACTCTGCAAATTGCTGCTTGATTCCAAGATTTGCAAATCATCTCTTATGTGCAGTTGTATAAGTGACAATAGGCATGTTACCATTTTCTTTTATCAGTTAATAAATTCATTGTTGTTTCCTTTGTTGATGGCATGTTCAGTTATTGCTAAAAGAATACAATTTCTCTTATGTAGTACTGTAGTTTCAAAGTGTTTTAGTTCACCAAATATTGAATAGGTTAATTAAATGGTGCAGAAAGGATACCCATCAGATTCTGCTGCCTATAATGATCCAAGCACCATTAGCCAGAGGCTTCCTATCATCATGCAGAAGACACAAAAGCTCAGGGTCCCTGAAATATTGTAAGCTGTAAAATGTCTTCATACTGATGAATTAATATTATTCCTATGCTTTAGTCACTGGGATGCACACTCTGTAGAGCACTTGGTCTTCTATCGTTCATGTTTAATCACAGTTATTTCTAACTTATCTTGAAAGGAAACCAAACATTGTTGCGGATATTTATTTTGGCATGTTTTGCTTTCTACCTCGTTGATGCCATCATGAATGTAGAAAGCAGGAAGTAGAAGAAGTAATTCAGAGTTCTTGAAATCAATATATGAGACCAAACCATTTTAAAATGTGTCATAACTCAGAAGGTTTATGAATACATTACAGCAAAAAGCATTGTGCAGGCATTTTAGGAAATGTGATAGAGTGGATTTCATGGTAGCAGTGATTGTTTGTTCTTTCTCAGGCTGTCCCCAACAACAATTATATGATAATAGGATAAGGATATAAGATATTGGATCAGCAAAGGGCACATATGTAGTGACTTCATGGCATCATTCTCGATGATGCTGTTGGTAATGGGTTGCCTCTGTCAGGTTATGACTAGGGAGTTTTACTGAAGATAATTATATGCTAAAGGATAGATTTACATGCCATATGACTGGATACATGAGAATTAAGAAATTGCATGTTCAATCCATGCATGAATGCAGCCAAAGTTTGGATGCCGATATGGTAGAGCTAATGAACCAAAAGAAGCAATGATCAAAATGATTTTCTTTATGCTAAGATAGACAAAATCTATTGATCCCAAATTGAGGTTAGTTTTAAATTGGTCTATAGAGGTAGGGAGGTACTAGGGCATTAAATGTGCTACAATAGCAAGCCAGCCATACTCTCTTTTCAGTTTTCACTCATGCAACCCATCTAGACTTGAGACCGGGCCCTGGAATTGAGGATAAGCCATTATGGTGTTACATTTGCACTATAGTTGCAATTACAATGAAGTTAAGTCTGCATATTGAATCCAGATCCATAATTGATGCCTTAGATTTTAGAATTTCCAGCTTTAGCAGTAGTTAGCGAACCAATTGCATTGTGAACTTAACACAAGTTGGGCCAAGTGGTAAGGAGTTCACTTAACACATGTGAGGTCCTGAGTTCGAATCTTGGTACATGCTAG
>JAYMTP010007918.1:0-10539 GCA_036897365.1 Geranium brycei | reverse complement strand
GAGCCATGTTCTTCTAGTGTACTTGTGATTCTCCGACGATCTTTTTTCTGAAAATCAAGATCAAGATTATGGGAATTTCCATTAATCTCATTGGGAGCTCTGCCAGTGACATCTTTGTCGGGTTCTTGCCGCTTGGACCTTCTCCCCGTCTCAGCATGACCTAAAGACGCTACTCGGCAAACCTCCGACCTAAATGACCTCTCTTCACGAGAACTTTCTTGCTGGCTGACTTTTGTTTTCTTTATCTTGTAGTGATTTTGGCTCTCTGTTTTTCTTTTTCTCAGTTACTTTTTATTATTGTACATTTTCTTTAGTGCAATAATATTCTTACAGCTTATAAAAAAAATTGAGTGACTTAACAACTTACTAATTTCTTGTAATTGTGGTTGAATGACAACACACGCTCTTCGAGTGTATGGGGCATGTATGTCGTGAACTGGGTGAGTTGACACTCGACGAAACCCCGAATTTCCATGTAGTTCTCAATTACTGTCCAGTGAGTCCAGAAAATTTGTGTTGCATTTAATTTAGTTCATCGCACGAGACTTCGAAATTCAATAAGCTGACAAACAACTGATATGTTATGCACTACTGTTGGATTCACTGGGTCGATGATGGCCGTTGGATCACGATTGAGATACATCCGTGTGACAGTCTCTGACTCGCGCATAAGGTACTGTTGTACTATGGAGCCTTCTGGATATCTGAACTTCCGAACACTTTTCGTGTATTCGCCTAGATGTCTGCGTGATGAAGTAAAACTCAAGTTGTCAATAAATGTTTACAACATGAGAATTTGAATTCAAAAGTCTCACCGTTCAATCGGAAACATTCACATGAAATGAACTGGTCCGGTGCGTTAAACTTGATCTGAAACATGTATAGGCAGATGGGGCATGATGGTGAAGAACGAGGGAGGGAAAATTGCTTCCAACTGGAACTGAATCATCATTGTGTCTTCCTTCATCTTCTGGACTTCGGATTTCTTTAATTCTCTCACGCATAACATCAGAAAGAAAGTCCCCAACTGCACTAATACGTCTGCCACGACTTTCTCGACGTATTTCCAAATAACAATCGAGAATATTTGTTGCATCAACACGTGAACGGTGCCCAAGACATTTTTGCACACATTATTCTCGATATACATCACGTCAAGAGCATGTCGGACTTGATGGGTCTTCCAATAATCCAACTCCTAGAATATACTAATGTGTGTACAACACTCACTCCGATCGGTCGTCCGTTTAAACTTCGGATGCAAACTGAGAATTGGGTACTCGTGTTCCAATATCTTATCACGGACTTGAGTCCCAGAATAGATCCGGGGCGCCTCTCTTATTTATGCAGTTCCGTTGAACGCAATTCCCATGCGACGAAATACATGACGATCATGTAAAAACCTCCGAGCACCGTGGTACACCGTTCTCCCACGATACTGGTATAATCAATATCGTCTAATTGTCCACAGCACAACGGCACGCATTAAGAATGCCTCGTTCTTGAACCCATCACAAATCACAGCTCATGCACGCCATAGCGTCAAGAGCTCGTCAATCAGTGGACACATAAAGTTGTTCAAACATTTACCGGGGGACTTCGGATCAGATATCAACATCGTCAGTATGTTGTATTCCTTCTTTATTGCCATCGAGGGGGGAAATTAAGCGGTAAAACGATAACATTCCATACACTGTGGGGCGACGTGGTTTGCCTAACTAGACTGAAACCAACGGTGGCAACGACGAGACGCACGTTCCGGATTTCACTTGAGAAGTCTGGGTATGTCTTATCGAAGTTAGTCTATTCTTCGCCATCCGAAGGATGTTGTAGTGTATCATCGTCCGTCCTCTCTCGCTCCATGTGCCATCTCATCCACTCAGCCGTCTCTGGTGTCATAAATAAACGCCGCAACGGATCTGTCAATGGGAAGTACCACATGCTCTTCCTCGCCACCTTTGAATTCCCTTCTTCTTTGTACCGAGACTCTCCACAATGCCTACACTCCGTTTGTTCCGCGTTATCATCCCCATAGTACAACATGCAGCCATAGTAACATGCAGTGTACTTCACACACGACATCTCGATCTGCTTCAATTTCTGTTTTGCTTCGCTGTAGATCTTCACATACACATTCGGAAGGGGTAATATGCTAGAAACTTCTGCAACGACCTCGTTAAATGTCGTGTCCGTCATGCGAGTTTTGTGCTTGATAGACAGAATCCTTAATAGTGTTGCTAACGATGTTTCTGCACTGCCGTCGTACAGTGGGGTATGCAGCTCTGCCACCAACTTCTTGTATTTCGTTGGAGTTGCTCTAGAAACCCCTCATCAACCTCGTCCAACATAACATCCACGTTGTTTCTTTCAATACGGACAACTCGGGATGGATCTACATCGTCTACGACCTGCTGCAAATGATTCACATCAGGACTTGGATGTGGAAAATACTGCGCACTAGAATCGGCATACTGATTCTTGTTTCTACTCTCCCCGACGTCTCTGACTTTCCCGTGAGCGGTCTACACCGTATAATTTGGCATGAACCTTTTCTTCAGTATATGGTTGCAAATAGCTGTCATTTCGTACATACGAACATTGCAGCATCGACTGCACGGGCACTTGAATGTGTCTGTGCCAAATTATTTTGCATTTGTCCTCGCAAAATTCATGAAACTAGCTAGCCCATCAAGAAACGCTAGATCCTTTCTATCCGTCAGTTTCATCCATATTCGATCCATTTGTTCAGATGTATATATGTCTACAATTAGACCGGGATACAAAACAAATTACTGTGAATACCGGGATACAAAACAAATTACTATGAATACAAAATAAATATTTGGTACATTTAACTGCAAAATATAAAAGATACACCGAAATACAGTCGAAATGACATAAATAACCAAATACCCTATTAAGGTCATAAATGACCAAAATACCCCTACTTCGGTCGGAAATGACCGTAATACCCTTGAAAGGTCATACATGACCAAAATATCCCTATTTCGGTCAGAAATGATCGAAATAACCTTGAAAGGTCATACATGACCAAAATACCCCTATTTTGGTCGAAAATGACCGAAATACCCTATAATGGTCGAAATGACCCTATTTCGATTGAAAATAACTAAAATGCCCTTGAATGATAATTAATGACATAAATGCTCCCATTAATGTCGGAAATGACTTAAATGCCATTGAATGGTCAAAATGACCAAAATACCCTTTATATTATTTCTTAGTTTTGACTAGTTTATACGGGTGTTTGGAATCAGTGAATTTGCAATACCTAATGTTACCCTAATGTTATCATGCAATTAATAATGGATCTAATACTCGAAAGAAGTTACGGTTAGATTATTGAGATAAGCTATAAATTGTAATATATGAGTTGGTAATGAATTAAATGACAATGAGTTTCATAGTGCGTACATATGAACTTAAAAATGATTTTTACTTCATACTAAAACACGTAAATGCACAAATCAACCAATCATATACATACCTTCTATTCGGTCGGTTAAATGTTGGGAACAATTTCTCCCCTTCCTCCCTAGATTTTCAAAGTTTGTAAATGTTTCAGAAAAAAAAATATAGGAGGGAAGTGGAATTTATAGAATTTTTTTTGGGATTTGGGGTTGCATACCTGCTGTGTAGGCAGCCAAACGGCTCAACGACCAAAATGACCGTTTTCGGCCGTTGCCAACGATCAGTCAATGGCTACAACGGCCAGTCAACCGTTTGGGCCGCGTACATGTCATGTACGCAACTAATTTGCGTTGAGTACAAGCTTGTACGCAGCCCGAACCTTAGTTCGTTGCATACATGTTTGTATTGAAATTTAAGCGAACCGAATTAAGCCGAACTCGAACTCGAGCTTGTCTATTTTATTTCGATCCGAACTCGAGCTTAATTAACTAAGCTCCTTCAAGCCCGAGTCGAGCTCGAGCCGAACACTTTTTTCATGAGTCGAGGTGAGCCCTGCCGAAATGAAACTCGATTCGGCTCGTTTACACCCATGTAGAACTGTCAAAACTCATGTAGAACTGTCGGATTTAAGACGCATGTTGTCTCAGCTTGCGACACGTGGCAGGGTCATCATATTCTACAACATTGCACTACATGGTTTCAATTTTGCACAGGTCCAGCATGTTCTATAATATTGCATTACATGTTTTCCATGGTTCCACAACATTGCACTACATGTTCTACAGTTTGGACATTTGGACGTTATTTTAGTTTGTAGCTGATATCTTCTCTATATATATATACACACTTGCTTACTTCGTTACATCATGAGTGAAACGTAGAGACATCTTAGTGATTTCAAAATGATGTCATAACTTAGTGATAAATTAACAAGAATTTGGATATATTATTTTTTTGTGAAAGCAACTTGCTAAGTTACAAGTTGAAACTTGAAGCAACGTACACACCCATCATTTTTCAGTAATTCTAGATTAATTAATCCCATTTACGTACGTTTCTATTTGTGCAACACAACCTAAACTTTTCTTATACCTTTCTTTTTCTCGCACCAACCAAATACCCATTTTCGAAATTAATTAATGTTTTCAAGTCTAAAAAAAACACCACAAAAAACAATGTCTTCTTAACACTGCATTTGCAATGAAATTTGAAGATATTTACATGTGATCAATTCTCATTTCTTTTTATTGGTTTTTTGATGAATAAATAATAATTCATTTTAATAATTTATATATGTATACAGAACATAATTAGAAGTCGATTTTAATGAACAAGAGTCTGATAATATCCATAGCTTTTGTCCAAACGTGTAACATGAAATAAAGTCTCACATGAGATGAGAATTGTTGGTCCCCAAGTAATGGTCTATTTAGCATCTTCTTTAGATTAAATCCGTACAAGGCAAGAACATCAAAGGATTTTAGTAAGCACATGCAACTCCCCAAACCCCACCTAATAGTTAGATGCATATATTCCCTCAAACTATTCTACATGGAATTTTAATTTACCTTCTTTTAGATTGTATCTGAACTATATACCATATAATTTGGTTTTACTATCATAATATAATTTCGAACAATTTTTATTGACACATCAAACAAAGAATTATCTAAATAACAAAATGGCTCAGAACCTATTACAGGAATAGCGGCTGGTATGCCTGTTACAATTTTGACTGCTCAATAACTAATTTGGTCCCGAGGTAAAGAATAACCAGTTACACCAGAGGATGTCGTCAATACAAAACCACATCTGTAACCCAAGTCAATTTGTGGGATTTCTTTAAACCACCAGTATGATAGACACAAAATACGTAGAAGATCATCATTAAAACCATCAAGAACCAAACAAAATTAATATTTTGTATCAAATTAAAACATATATAGTGTGAAAGTTATAACAAAAATATATAAATATTCTAAATACAATTTTCTAAATATTATATGGGTTAAAGTCTAATTCAATTAAAATCTCATATTTATGTATGTGAAATCTTCAAAATGACTTATTAAGTGATAATACAATTCACCCGTACATGTCACGTTAAAGTTCATGTATATAAAATTTTACTCTAAAATTTTTTATTGAATTATGCGTGTACGCACTACAGACCTTTAATATGATGCTAAATTGTAGACAACTAAGAAATTCAAGTTCATATATATTTTAGAATCAAAATGTTTATCAAATGTAAGATTCAAAACTTTTGTACATGAGTTTAATACCTCTTCTCTTGTGCATATCAAATGTGTGGATCTTGTATATAAACAAGAGATTATATATTTGTTGGAATCAAAACCCTATATATATATATAAGGATATGAAGTTTGGTAGAAGCTATTGAGTTCAAGTTACAATAAGATATCCATGACTTTATGATCAAATCTCGGTGGCTACCCTAATGTCATCATTGGCAGGTTTAAAGGGTTTTTTTAGTTTGGGCCCATTGAAGAGAGCTCAAAAAGGGACTAATCAAGAGAGAATCCATATGTTCATCAACTGTTCTGTTGGAGTTGGAGCTTTGAGATTAGGTCCAAATAGCATCAAAGATTAATCTTCTTCTATAGGTAATTAAAATGGTAATGATTCTCTTCTTTTTTTTTTTGCATCTTCTTTTTCCCTTTTGTGTTATCAAAATCAAGCCAACCACATTTCCCACCCTATTATTCTTGACTTTGAAAAGAAGATATGTAAGTAGTGCTACATTTTTATTATTTATCTAACTGTGTATTTTAAATGACATTGCAACTAATACAAACTAATCATCATTTTTTTGGTCAATATATATGTGTCGTAGCATGTATTAGAATACTTGTGTTATTGATGGATAAATTGTATGGCAATTTTGGATCTAGTGTACTACAAATTATTGGGATACTAACCATTAGTATAGAATTATTATTGATGAATGCACAATATAGCTCTCTGTTTATAGAAAGAAAAATAGTCATATATAAGAACTCTAAACTCACACGCATGAAACCTATCATTCACATTTTAGTAGTAAAGATGCCCTAAGCACATAGGCTTAATCTAGATCCTAATCTAACAAGAAACCAAAATATGATTCTTCACCAAGTTTGTGTATGTTACTCATAAAGATAACATTATTGGTACCATATGACAGTGTATCCGAATACAAATTACCAAAAGTGACAATTCATAATTTGCTTGATCATGATAGTGTGAATCCATATTATGAACACTAAAATATTTCAACACAATTCGATTCTTTTTCATACTAAGTCCAGCATGATTCTAAGGGTGGCATGGCTTTGTTATCGAATTTTAATATAAACTGCATTTTCACATATTTAAACTTATGTTCCAGTGCACTTAAAAAATATTTAAACATGTGACCATTGATTAAGCCACTAGAGACTATATTAACACATCAGGTACATGTTTGGTGGTATGGTATGGACTTGTTTTGTTTCTGGATTTTATTACATCAACTCATTTAGTAACATCATCAAGATTTGGCTCTGTCTTGGCTGGGTGAGTGAATCAAATCCTTGTTTCAACAAGTAACCCAAATTTACTACATTAAAGAGAGGTTTGATTTCTTGTTGTACCCACAAAATGCTGACCTAAACTCAAAGAACTCAGCAGCAATATCTGGATATGGATGTCAGGTTGAAACTTCCAGCTATGAAAACCAGTGTCACTGTCCATGAAACCATGTCCCACCCACAATAAGCTGTTGTTGTCCTAGTACAGTTCTTAAAAAAAATATAAGGTCCCCAAGTCAACAATATGGGGACACCCATCTTCCTAATTCCCAGAAAATGCTAGTTTCCACACTCTATATCTATGTGCAGTAGCTGCTAACCAGAGACAGACAAAGCAAGGAGGACCCATCTCACTAAATGGGGAAATGAGTAAGCACAATCATGCACCAACCAAACATTAAATTTCATGTAGATCTGTCCCTCACAAAACAGAACTTGAAACCTATGTGATGGTGAAAGATTCAATAACAATATCTCTTTCCAGATTTCAGATTAATCAATCTAGTTGTACAGAAGCAAGTACTATACGACCATGGAATGATAATTCACTAACCCGGATATATTGTTACAGCCACATTACATTACCTACGCTTTGTAATGGTGAGTAGGAGAATATGTCAACCCTGAATCTAAACAAGATGATATTATGAGTGATGAGAATTCCGTACCAGTTCAGACTATGCTTGCTTGGTCGTCTGTGTCTTCGTTGTAGTAAGGCGAGAGGTTCCCGTCTTTGTAATCTAATCTTGGCTTGGTTTCTGCACCGGCTGCCTCCTGCAGCAATTTCACCACCCTTCTCATTGATGGACGGTTAATGGGAAGTGAGTTAGTGCACATAAGTGCTATGTTAAGGACCCTGCCAATTTCATCCTTGTAAGAGGAGTCGAGTTTTGGGTCTATCACATGTTCGATCCCTTTCTGGTTGAAGGTGGAGCAGACCCACCTCACCAAATCCTTCTCGCCAAATTCTGGATCTGTGGGAGCTCTTCCCGTTACCAATTCCAGCATGACCACTCCAAAGCTGTAGATATCGCTCTTTTCGTTCACTTTGAGGGTATATCCATATTCTGCAACCATTTATAAGAGAATGAACAAATCATGAATCATTACCAATATTTTAACTGATATGCAGCCAAAAATAGCAACCAAGCAATAAACAAAATGTATGTGTTAAATTTGAAACCTGGTGCAATGTAGCCACAGGAACCAGCAATCACGGACATAGGTTCAGTTCCCTTGCCTACGCCTTGGATGACTTTTGCAACTCCAAAGTCTGCAACTTTAGCTCCAAACCCATCATCTAGCAAAATGTTGTTCGATTTTACATCCCTGTGAACTATTGAAGGAAGGCAGTCATGATGCAAATAAGAGAGCCCCTCAGCCGCACCTAGAGCTATTTTATGCCTTGTCGGCCAATCCAACGAGCCTCCCTTGTTACTATGCAGCATGTCCCCCAAGCTTCCATTTGCCATGTATTCGTAAACCAGGAGCTTGCAGTCATCGGTGTTGCAGCAACACCACAACCTCACTATATTCTTGTGCCTTATCTTCCCTAGCGTCTCAACTTCGACTTCAAACCCGTCATTTTCTGAAGCAACCATGCCTTCCCCTTTCTTTGACGCCCCCCACAACTTCTTCACCGCGACGACCTCATTGTTGCTAAGAACAACCTTGTATACTTTCCCGGACGCCCCGCTTCCAATTACATTGTCTTCTTGGAGGCAGTTAACAATTTCATATTCACTGAAACCAAGCTTATGAAATGATTGCCACTTTGATACAGCAACTCCACTCTTCACCGTTTTAAAACGCCTATATTTCAGATAGAACCCAACAATCCCTATGACAAAAACTACACCAGCAAGTATAAATATTGATCTAAGAATCCACATAAAGCCCTCATTCTTACTTTCTCCAGTCCTACTACAAAGTCCGGAGATATCACCACATAAGCCGGGATTGCCTAGGAAGCTGTCCTTGTAACCCTCCTTGGCGTAAAGGGGAGGGATGTCCCCAGAGAGCGAGTTGCTCGATAAATTGAGCACGTTGAGATTCAAATCCTGCAACTCCGTGGGAATTCTCCCGGAGAAGCTATTCATGGACAGATCGAGATAATTAAGCACAGGCAAGCTTCCAATTTCACTCGGGATATTCCCCGATAAGCTATTGTTGGCCAAGTTAAGCTCATTAAGCTTCTTCCAACCATGAATTCCCTTTGGCAATCCACCAGAGAGCTCATTGCCACTGAGATCAAGCTTAGTCATTTGTGCAAGTCTCACCAAAGTCCCCGGAAGTTCACCGGTGAACCTATTCTCATCACCAGAGAACTCGACTAGATTATGAACCGATCCAATCTCATCCGGTATGGCCATGGAGAATCGATTCCTGGAGAGAACCAGAACAGAAAGATTGTGTGCTCTGGAGATTTTGTCAGATACCTTTCCTGATAGAGAATTATCAACGAGCTCAAGCAAGGAGACATGGGGAAGACCCCACAAACCTTCCGGAACAGAGCCGGAAAGCTTGTTGTTCCTGAGCCTCACCCTGTACAAGCTCTGGCATTCCCCAATGCTCGCCGGAATCTCCCCGGAAAACTGGTTGTAGATCAGTATAAGCTGCTCCAGAGCTCCGTTCGCGCAGAGATGTTCTGGGATTTCTCCGGAGAACCCATTGTAGGAGACATCGAGGCTGTTCAATGGGGAGTTCTTTCCCAGGTCGCTCGGCAACTTCCCGGTGAGCTTGTTGTTGAACAATCTGAGATCAACCAGCTCCGGCGACCGAGCTATGCTCTCCGGCAAAGACCCATGAAGCCGATTCTCTGCGAGACCCAGAGAACCGAGCGGCAAGGCGCAGAGCTCCTCCGGAATCGTCCCGACCAGCTGGTTCGAGGAAGCGTCGAACCGCCGGAGCTTCGTCATATTGGACCAGTTCACCGGGAGCTCGCCGGAGAGAGAGTTGTTGTAGAGCTCGACCTGGATCAGACCCGCCATCTGGGTGATCGAACCCGGGATCGAGCCGGTGAGCCCGTTCACAGACAGGTCCAAGTTCCATAGCCGATCGAGCCGAGTCAAGCTCGGAGGAATGTGACCCACGAGGTTGCAGCTGGCGAGCCAGAGATTCTCGAGACTCGCGAGGTCGCCGAGTTCACTCGGAATCTGACTCGGCGAGAAGGGGTTGAACGCGAGCCAGAGCTCCTTCAGACTCGTGAGGTTGCCCAGAAACGACGGGACGGTGCCGTTTAACAGGTTCGCCTCGAGAGAGAGCCTCTCCAGGTGCCGGAGCTCGGAGAGGGTCGGCGGGATGTCGCCGGAGAAGTTGCAGGAGCTGAGATCGAGGAGCTTGAGGTTGGGGATTTTGGAGATTGAAGTGGGGATGGGGCCGACGAAGCAGTTGGAGGAGAGGACGAGGGAGGTGAGGTTGCGGCAGGAGGAGAAATCGACGGCGGAGAGGGAGGAGCCCAGGGAGTTGTCGCGGAGGGAGAGGGAGGAGAGGGAGGGGAGGCGGCAGAGGACGGAGGGGAAGTCGCCGGAGAGCG
>JAYMTP010007917.1:0-10540 GCA_036897365.1 Geranium brycei | reverse complement strand
CGTGTTTTAAATTGTTTTGACTTACAGATTTTTAATTAGATTTTTATGAACTGATTTTCATAAAATTCTCACTCACTTATTATTTTACTTGTTTTTTATTGGTCCAATATTTTAAAATAATTAATAGAGATCTATAACTTTAAATGAGTCACGCGTCTAAATCGATTGACTTTTAGTTTGATTAGAATTTTTATCGATTCTCATTTTATAAACTGAAATTAAACTGATAGAGTTTCGATTATATTCGATCATAAACCGAATCAATTCAATTATTTCTGATTTTGATTGATTTGATTCAGTTATTTTTGGGCACCATTACTAAGATTCATTTTGGACCCAGAACCAATCTTGAATCGAGAATAACACCGAAATATACTTTAAATCGAGAAACGTAAACAATAGTTCGATTTTGATTCCAAATTTGAGAGAATCAATAAAATAATGTTTTATTATGGTTCTCTTAAATTAAGAATCACAAATAATCAGTCAAGAACTGAACAGATAAAGAGGACACGTATCGGCCACTCATCCTTCCACACGTTTGTTACGTGTCCACCTCTTTTACATCGGCACCAGTCACCCATGCTCGGCTTTTGTTACTATTTTTTATAATTGTAAGTTTTAAGTTCCAACCTATAAATCGGGACTAAATTTGTGTGATTCAACACATAAATTGAGTCCAAACTAGAGAATCAATTTTAACCGGTTTGTATTGATTCGAACCGAGAAAATGAATAGTTCAAAACGAGTATAACCGGACCGTCTCCTCCCACACAATTCTTTTACATTTCCAAAAATTTTAAAAAGGTTCTGGCCGGTTCAGTCCGATTCCTAACCGGTTCGGTTCAGGAACCATAACCACCCCTCTCTCATCTCTGTATCTACTTTCAAAATTGAAGCCAAAAGACACAGACCCAAACAGCAACAGTACCATTTTCTTCACCGTCGCGAGCTCCAAAATCTCCGAGTCCCCGTCAACAATCTCAAGCCCATCGAGCCTCCACTCCACAGATCTGCTCGTCTCCTACCTCTCCGCATCTCCCAGATTGTTGGGATCGTCACAACCTTCGCTTCGCTGCCCACATTGCCCTCCAATTTCTGGTCTTCCATGGCGAAATGAGCTCTGAAAGTTCTGTATCTTGAGAGCGAGAGAGAGAGAGAGAGATGGAGTTCACTGACTCCTTCAAGCAGACCGGTCCTTGCTGCTTCTCGCCCAACGCCCGATACATCGCCGTCGCAGCCGATTATCGCCTCGTGATTCGCGACACTCTGTCCTTCAAGGTACTCTTCTCCATGGGCTTTGTGATTTCTTTGTCTTTAAGCTTCTGGGTTCATTTTTCTGTACTTGGGTTCGATTGAAAACCTTTTTTTTCAATTATTTTCTGGGGATTTCCAAAGGGTGTGTTCTTGGCAGCCAATTTATCTGTAATTGGGCGAGAAAGAGCCCATTTTTAAGAACTGAACATCATTCAATATGAAATCTAGAGCTACAGGAAATGATGCTGAGAATCTGTTTGGTTTCTGAGAAATGTGGGGAGAAGAAAGGATTTTTATGTTTTGGGTTTTCATAGTTGTTATGAATGTGTTTTGGAAGTGTAGCTGTTCATTTAGTTATGACCCTGTTAAGTTCAGTCTGCCATGGATTAACCCAGCTCGAAATCAGAATAGGTTTGAAGTTTGAATTGCACATGGATCCTTTTTTTCAGCTGAAATGGTCATGCTCCTTTCTTTTTCGCTATTTTAATGTCTTCACATCAGAAATGGGTGTGAAGTAATAGATCTTGTATTCATGTTAGAGTTGCAGTTCAATGCATACATATTATCCACGAGTAAAATCCGTTCATTTCCATTTTCTATCATTTGTGTTGATTTAGGTGTTATAATCATTAGTACACTATTGTGTCCACAGATTGATCAACTGAATGCAACTTTGTTTGTCGATATGGATGGTTTACGCATATTACATTTTCTAATGCAGGTTGTGCAGTTATTTTCATGCTTGGATAAGATAAGCTATATCGAATGGGCCCTTGATTCTGAATACATACTTTGTGGTCTGTACAAAAGACCAATGATACAGGCATGGTCGTTGACCCAACCTGAGTGGACGTGTAAAATAGATGAAGGTCCTGCTGGCATTGCATATGCTAGGTGGAGCCCCGACAGTCGTCACATACTTACCACATCAGATTTCCAGTTGCGCTTGACTGTTTGGTCGCTATTGAACACGGCATGTGTACATGTCCAGTGGCCTAAGCATGCTTCTAAGGGGGTTTCTTTTACCAAAGATGGAAAATTTGCCGCGGTTTGCACAAGACGTGACTGCAAAGACTACGTACATCTGCTCTCTTGTCATACGTGGGAAATAATGGGTGTTTTTGCCGTTGACACGCTAGATTTGGCTGATATTGAGTGGTCACCGGATGACAGTGCTATAGTGATATGGGATTCGCCTCTTGAGTATAAGGTACGTAATGTAAAACCTTCATTGTATTTTTACTTTAGATAGTAATTGGTTTATACCGAAACTATGCTTTCTCCCACTAACTAACTTGGACCTGTTCTTTTACTTATTATTTGACAGTTGAGCGAAGTTTGTAAAACCTATGGTTTAACTATGGCTTTTATTAGAATAAATCGTGATAATATGTGCAAATGATTATACGGGCACAGTACTCATATTTCAATAGTTTTGTTTACTAGGAATCGGAGATGTACCCATATGTGGAGTGTCCATGAATGTTAGTCTACCTTTTCGTGTAAAGAGATAGTCATTCTTTGATGCTCCATCCATTATTGGGTCTTTTCTTCTTGACTAATTTAGTAATTTGTAAATATTGAGTGTTTATCGCGACAAAATTTTCTTTCAGGAAGAGGAATTTAATGTTAGGCATATTCACCTTTTCACTACTTGTAATTGAAGACTTCAGGAACTGTATAAGGTTGAGGTTCACGCATATTCTGAATTCTGGATTGCTTTGACCGTCCAAAAGATTTTAGGATAGATAAAATTATGGTTTCAAATTAATTTATTTAATTATCAATGGTTTAAATTCATATGAAAGTCATTTATATTTATTAGCATATTATATTAGATATAGGATATATTAAGGGTCTTACAGATATTTGGTAAAATTGGTAGGAAAACTAATCATTGTGTTGTTTGATCAAGGTTTTAATATACTCGCCGGATGGGAGGTGTCTATTTAGATATCAAGCATATGAAAGCGGGTTGGGGGTTAAAAGCGTTTCATGGTCTCCATGCGGGCAATATCTAGCTGTTGGTAGTTATGACCAGATGTTTCGAGTATTGAATCACTTGACGTGGAAAACGTTTGCTGAGTTCTTGCACTTGTCCAGTGTTCGTGGTCCTTGCTCTGCTGCTGTTTTCAAGGTAAATTGCCATTCACGCAATGATGATATATTTTTGTGGTAGATATATTTACCTTTTGTTCCTTGAAACTACAGGAGGTAGATGAGCGATTGGAATTTAATATGTCGGACTTGTGTTTGAGTGATGATCTCCTGCAAAGTCATTCGGGTATGTGATGTTGATTATTTATTTATTTAGTGGATCGACTATCTGCTCCTCAACCTATCCAAGGCTAACAGATGAAACAATGGGAGGCTCTCTACTTCTTTGGAACATGCCCTTTTCATTTATTCCACGGATTTGATTTTAAATCCCAGAAAGGGCAAGTTTCAGCTGCAGTGCCTCAAAACGGTTTTTTATGCTTGGGACAAGTGTTTTTCCTGCCTTGAAGATACTTAAGAATTGTCGATGACGAATGTGTATTTCATCTCACTTGTAGTTGAATTTGCGTAGATTGATTTTCTCGTCTATGTCTCTAGATTGTGCAAATATAATTTTATTTTGTTACCATAGACGGTAGATTTGTTTGGTTGATCACACGGCATTCTTGGACTAAGGTTGGTGGCCTTTGGTACATCCCGAAAAAAACCTTGGCCAAACCGGTTATTCAGTACTATGGATTTTCTTAATTAGTTAGCAACACAAATACCATAGTTTATTTTGCAGTTACTTGATCTATTCAAGTTTCTCCCTTTCGGTATATTTAGTTGATTCTTAAGCAATTGTTCTTGTTCTTCCAATTAGATTCCCCGGAAGGACACCTAAGAATCAGATATGAAGTTACGGAAGTCCCTATCACCTTGCCTATTCAGAAGCCTCCCACGGACAAGCCAAATCCTAAGCAGGGAGTGGGTAAGTGTCTCCATACTCAAATGTTATATGATGAAAATACATACTCATTCCGCCCCAAAATAAGTTTCTATTTACCTCCACGTGCTCCTAACACCTGATAATATTATTGGCAATTCATGGCTAAATAACTAACTACAAAAAGATTATAAGACGCTTATTTTGGGGCATCCTTTTTGAAGAACTGGGACACTTATTGAAGTATGTGATTGTCATTTCTGTTTAAAAGCAATGGGATCAAAGTCTAGTGAATAGCAATGTTCTAAAAATCTCCGACTTGTCTGATTAATATCCGATTAATCCTCTATGATTTCCTATTAACCCTTCAATCTGATTTATTTTTCGATTAGTCCCCATAAGGCTCTCTCGGCCTGACTAGCACCTAGCGTTTTTTAGAACACTAGTGAATAGCAAGGTAGGGATCCCCAATTGTTCGGCTTTTTTAGTTTGATAAGTAATGAAGTAAGAAATCTCACATAACCTTGACACACACCTGCTTTTTCAACCAGGTGACCCATTAGGACCCGAATGTTGGATCTTCGGTTATTTTAGTTTGATCAGTAATAATCCCTACGTTTTAATAACAAAAACATCGAACTCTCAACGTAGGTCTTCTATCATGGAGCACCGACAGCCAGTACATCTGCACGCGCAACGACAGCATGCCGACCGCCCTCTGGATATGGGACATGCGCCACCTCGAGCTCGCGGCCATCCTCGTCCAGAAAGACCCCGTCCGGGCTGCAGCGTGGGACCCGACGTGCACGCGCCTCGTCCTCTGCACGGGGAGCCCTCACCTGTACATGTGGACTCCCTCGGGGGCTTACTGCGTGAGCATCCCGCTGCCTCAGTTCAACATAACGGACCTGAAGTGGAACTCGGACGGGAGCTGCGTTCTCCTCAAGGACAAGGAGTCGTTCTGCTGTGCTGCTGTGCCTCTGCTGCCTGAAGAATCCAGTGAGTACAGCTCTGATGATTGATTGAAGCCATGTTTTGCTTGGTGTTTGTTCTTCATGACTGGTTTGAGCTGTGTTTTGTTTTGTGTTGTCTCTCTGTGAGACGGTGTTGTAGTGTTGGTAGGCTTTGGATTTGCTGTAGCTTTCAGCCAAGTAACATATTATTTGTTTGACTTGCACTGTATTGTGATTAGTAAATGTTCTGAAAATTACCGGCTTGTTAGATTAATCTCTAATTAACTCTCTATTATTTTTGATTAATTTTTAACGATTAATCCCTAATTAACTCTTTACTATTTTTGATTAATTTTTAAATTCAATTTATTTTTTTTAGTAAGGTTCACTTTGCTCGACTAAGTCTAATGTTTTTAAAAATACTGATAATTACTGTTTTGAAAACCTTTGATTAATCTTCAACTGAACTTTTATCAATAAATTACATCTTGAACTCAAACTCACATTGTGTAACTCAAATTGTTGACAACAATGTTTTATGTGCTACATTCAAACATAAGGTGGAGAGTATCATCAACAACTATGTTGTACCAACTTGTCATTTATTTATTTTAAAGTCAAAGGTAACATCTGATAGTTCAGAAAAAATAGAAAAAAAAAATCAATTTATGTCGGATTCATAGACGGTTGAAACGATTTATCTGTAAATATCTCTAGATATATTGATTACATATTATATTTAAAAAATTGAATTGAATATTAATGTTTTTCTTTTATATTTATTTGTAAAGTAATTACGCTGCCGACTTGCTAATACCAAACGGTCATAAATACACCGACCGTTGTTACCATATTTAACGTTTAGTCCTTTTTCAGTTTTAATTCGTACCCTTTTCAGTTTTTATTTTATTTATTATTTTTAGTTTCTACTTTCGTATCTTCACTTTCTCGCCCAACTAACTCTCTCGCCCTCACTTCTGAGTTCTTTTTCCCACACTTTCCCGAGAAAATCTGCTCCCGATCTCGGCGCCTTCTCGCCGATCGATCGCCTGATCGATGCTCGATTGAGGCGATTGCGAGGTTGATTTCGATGGAGAAAGGCGCATCAGAGAGCGAGGTTTGCTCCTCGGAGTCCGTCAATGGAGGTCGAGACGTGTGGAGTCGCAGGGACTCTGATTCTTCGTCAGCTGATCACCTCGTCGTCTTGGTCCATGGAATTCTCGGCAGGTCCTTTCTTCGATCTGGATTTTGCTTGGCTTGATTGTAGAAACTGTGATGTTGGCATTTGTGTTGGTTTCGCTCGATTTGAGCTTGATTTCGATTTTTGAGCTCGATATCATGAATTTTTAGGTTTTGTGGTTTTCGAGTTGTTTTCATATCATTTGATTTGAGTTTGCACTGGTAATTATGTGATGAAGTTGCTTTGATCTTTCTATTTGTTGGTTAGATGTAGTAATGGTAAATTTGGTTACTAGTATTTGTTTTGGATACAAAGGCAGTTCATTTTTGAAGTCTATCGGTTTTGATTTCTTGCTTAATGAATTTGCTTACTATCTAGATTTTATTTGCCTTAATAGCAGAATTTGTGATGTTGGCATTTGTATTGGTTTCGTTCGTTTCGAGCAGGATTTCAATTTTTGAGCTCTATATCATGAATTTTTAGGTAGTGTGGTTTTTGGGTTGTTTTCATATTATTTTGTTTGAGTTTGCACCTTATGAATTTGAACTGGTAATTATGTGATTAAGTTGCTTTGATCTCCCTATTTGTTACTTGTTAGCTAGAAGTAGTAATGGTAAATTTGCTTACTAGTGTTTGGTTTTGGATACTGTCAATCTCAAGCTTTTTTGATGATACTTGATGTCTCATAATGAAATAGGAGCATCCTTTATATAGGAAACAATAGGAAAGATAACCCTGTAAAAATAGTAAATATACAACTAATGCAAATTAGGAAACCCAAAATAGGCAACTCTAGAACCCTGATTGACAGATACAAAGACAATTCCTTTTTGATTTCAGTCTATTGGTTTTGAATCCCTTCTTGGTAAATTTGCTTACTGATATTTGGTTTTGGATACAAAGATTAAGTTCCTTTTTGAGTCTTATTGGTTTTGATTTCTTGTTTGGATTGTTAATATTGTGGTGCATTTGGTTTTGCAGTACCACGGATTGGAAGTTTGCGGCCGAGCAGTTTGCTAAGATGCTTCCCGATAAAGTGGTTGCTCATTGTAAGAATGGTTCTTCTTTGTATAATTGCATTCTATATGTAAATGTATAATTTTGTTTGTATCACTTGAAAACTGGTATTCCCTTTATTATCGTCATTATATCTTGGTTATTATTATCCCGCTCTTGCCACGTAACTTTCAAGAGATAACAACTCATTTAGTTTCTGGTTCACTTGTGCACTGCTATGTGATGGTCTTGATTTCAGCTGTAAGTGAGCGTTCGGTAACTAAGCCAAACGACCAACAACTGATACATTCAGTTGATCATTAATGTATTAATGACCTGTATCTACCAATCATATTTTGTGGTGCACTATAGCAGAGTTACCTAGTCTCTCCCAGTCACTAGTTATTACTAATCCTTGTTTTATACCTCCCCTCTGCATCTATAATAACTTATCAATGTACCTTTTTTTTCTTTCTAGTAATCACATTGAGTAACCTATCATTTGTTTGAACATACTCAACACACTCTTCACCTGCTTATTGTTGTCATTTTCCGGTCTGTTTGAAGTTATAAGATCTGAATTGTCTCCTTTTAAAATATTTTTTGGTTAATCTCATCTTTCCCGCTACTTGGGAAATTGGTTGTTCAACCTTAAACATTTGGTTGACATCTTCTACAGGCAGTGAATGCAATGTGTCGTTGACTCTAGATGGCGTTGATATAATGGGTGAGCGGTTAGCAGAAGAGGTTTGTCATGTAGATTTGCTTTACATGATAAAGCAACTAGTGCACATGTGAACACTGTTGGAGAAAAGTTTAACATTGTCATTTCAAGTAAGTCTTTCTACATTTCCAGTTGGGAATACTTATGCACTTTTTTTTCTCCAAAACTGCAGATTCTCAAACTGGTTAAAATAAATCCAAAATTTCGTAAGATATCTTTTGTTTCTCATTCTGTGGGGGGCTTGGTGGCAAGATATGTAATTGGGAGACTATATAGACCTCCAAAGAGAGAAAATGTAGATGAAATGCCGGCAAAGACGTCCGTTGAGGATTCTAGAGGGACAATTGGTGGCTTGGAGGCCATGAACTTCATTACTGTTGCTACGCCTCATCTTGGTTCAAGGGGTAATAAACAGGTACAGTTTCTCTTCCCTTTCCATTTTTGTGTATGCTTAATGAGATGTCCAATGTTATACTTTCGGAAGTATATCCACAGTTTAACAAATTAAAAAAAACGAGAAGATATGACATCTTTCTTCACGCCTTGTCTTTTGAAATTAAGCTACATGCATTATGGCTTATAATTATCTTACACCTCCTTGGTTTTTAGAATTACTCCCATCTCGTTCACAGGGGGATTGTGAATAAGCTTGAGAAGATCAAATTAAAAGGATTTTCAAAATTGCCTTTGTGATCAATCAATTGGTTGTTTAATATAGATTTGGATGTTTTATCATGAAAGAATCCATGGTGTGTTGTAGTAGTTACAAGTTTGTAGTTTCATGCAGTTTGGAACCCTTACTTCCACCATAAGAATGTTTATACTTATCAAATTTTGCTCCACTAAGATTTTTTTTATCAGCAAAGAAAAAATTTATTAATTCAAAAGAGAATCAGATTCCCAAGGTAGGAAAGCGAACTCCACATGATGTACACTGAAATGGGAAACATTGAACGGAAAAGAGAAAAAGAAATTGAATCAAGTAGAAAAATCATGAAGCATTCTGAAGATTTAGTAGCCATTCATGTTTTTTTGTTACTTGGTCTCTTGTGTAGGTACCATTCCTTTTTGGCTTAAATGCCATCGAGAAGTTGGCAAATTGTGTCATTCATTTGATATTTAGAAGAACCGGTCGCCATCTATTTCTTAACGATGACGATGATGGAAAACCTCCTCTTCTTAGACGCATGTTAGAAGATGACGATGACTGCTCTTTCATGTATGATCTGGCATTTCCTTATACATTTTATATTTCTCGAGACGACATTAGTAGGACTGAACATATCTCTACGCAGGTCGGCATTGCGTTCGTTCAGACGGCGTGTGGCTTACTCAAATGTGGGCTATGATCGTATCCTATTTTGGCTGTTTTAGTTTTGTTAATGTATGCTTTACAAATAGTGTGACGAATCTCTTTACTTGTTTTTTCCCTGATGGGCTGTTTCTAAGATATCGTGGGTTGGAGAACCTCATCAATTAGGCGCGATAGTGAACTGCCAAAGGTATTTCCTTTGAAATTATGGAAATAACATTGCAAGTGAGTGACTAATTTCCATTTTATGTTTTTAGTGGGAGGATTGTCTCAGTGAGAAGTATCCGCATATCGTATATGAAGAACACTGCAAGGCCTGTGATGCTGAGGATAGCAATCTGACTTCAACACAAGACTCTGACAAGCTAGAAGGTATGCATAATAGTTATTGATTGAGATTTGGTTTTCGTGCCGACCATTTTTTCAATTGCTTATCCCAGTTTCTTTTTCTTCTCTTAGACTGATTGATTCAACCTTGTTTGCTACTGCTTCACTATTACTTTGACTGGCCCATATGTTGGTGTTCAGTAACTTAATTTGGCTTCTAATAATTCCCAAGCTTGATTGGGCACAGTTCAATTATGGACAGGTTCATTATATCATACATATGTTCGGTGATATGTTATAAACATAGCTAAACAAATGTCGATGTTTTCAACATTTTGTGAGTAATCGTCTATTTTTTTTTGTTCTATTTTCAACTCTACAAGTTTCTGCGGAAGCAAAAACTACAAATTCATACCTATATCATTTTACATGCATGGTCAAAACTGTTCATTGATAGCCTGGGATTTAGCTGTATTGCTTCTGCTTTAGTTCATATTCTCCAATGAGAGTTATGAAGCTGAAGAAGTTTGTTGATTTCAGTTTTATTTTCTTGCAGAGGAGCTCGTGATAGGCTTGTCTCGTGTATCTTGGGAAAAGGTTGATGTTAGTTTTCACAGCAGCAAGCAGAGGTCTGCTGCTCATAGTGTCATACAGGTAGAGCTCTCTCCCTATCTTCACACACACAAGCAATCCATAATGTGTTTTATGACCAATGTCTTTTTACTAAAAATCCCCCATTAGTTCGATCAATCATCGGAGGTCCTATCCGCTCCACTAGCGTCTAGTGGTTTTTAGCAATGTTCTAAAAAACGCTAGGCACTAGTCGGGCCGAGAGGGCCTTCTGGGGACTAATCGGAAAATAAATCAG
>JAYMTP010007916.1:0-10540 GCA_036897365.1 Geranium brycei | reverse complement strand
ATCAGACGGGTTAAACCCGGGCTTCTATAAGGCAAACTGGCAGATAATGAAATCAGTCTTGATCGAAACCGTCCAAAGCTTCATGTCCACATGCACCCTCCCGAAAAGAGTGAACGAGACGAATATAGTACTTATTCCAAAGAAGCAGAGTGTTGATTCCCTGAGAGATTATAGACCGATAGCGCTGTGTAACGTGTTATACAAGATCATATCCAAAGTGATGGTCAACAGGTTCAAAGAGTCACTTGATGGGGTTATCTCGTCATCCCAGAGTGTTTTTGTACTAGGAAGGCTTATAACGGATAACATAATAGTAGCGGCCGAGGTTCTACACCATGTGAGAAGGAAAACACAAGGGAATAAAGGCATGATGGCTCTGAAGCTGGATATGAGCAAAGCATACGACAGGGTGGAATGAAGCTTTCTTTTCCAAATAATGCAAGCCATAGGCTATAATCACAGATGGATAGAACTTATTCGAACATGTATCTCTACAGTCACGTACTCGGTTACCACGTCGGGCCACGTAATCCCAATTCAAAACCCTTCAAGGGGCCTGTGGCAGGGGGACCCGCTCTCTCCCTACCTATTCCTCATATGTGCAGAAGGACTCTCTCTGTTATTGCAGAAGTTCACAAGGGTGGGGCATCTCCATGGTGTCAAGATAGCAAGGGAAGCGCCAGTGGTCTCGCATCTTTTGTTCGCGGATGACAGCTATCTATTCTATAAGGCATCTCGGGGAGAGGCGGATTAGATAGTCAAGTGCCTCCTCATTTACGAGAGGGCCTCGGGCCAGCTAATTAATCGGGATAAATCGTCAACTTTCGTCTCCCCAAACACACCCCAAACTCAAAGGGATGAGATTATCTCTAGATTACGCTTCAGAGAGGAACGAGAATCATCCACCTATCTAGGGCTCCCTAACATGGTCGGGAGGAACAAATCGCGGGCTCTTGCATAAATAAAGGAGCGCATCTCGAAGAGAATGACATCTTGGAGCACAAAGTTTCTATCCTCGGCAGGAAGAGAGGTAATGATAAAATCTATACTACAGGCTCTCCCAGCATATTCTATGCAGGTTTTCCTGTTCCCCCAAAGGTTAATTGATGATATAGGGAAGATGTTCAACAAGTTCTGGTGGAAGGGGAATTCGGGTAGGGGGGAATCTACTGGTGTAAATGGGCGGATCTGTGTAAGCATAAAGAATTGGGAGGGATGGGGTTCCTAAATCTGAAGGAATTCAATCTGGCACTCCTAGGTAAACAGGCTTGGAGAATCCTAACAAACCCGGAGTCACTGCCGAGTAGACTGCTTAAGGCCAAATATTTTCCTCAAACTTCATTCCTGGAGGCACATATGGGGATCTCCCCGAGTTTTGTGTGGAGAAGTATCTGCGAAGGAAGATCAAACATTCGAGAGAAGGCGCATAGGAGTATCGGGCCAGAAAATTGTCTGGTATTAGGGACCCCATGGATAGGTGGGGAGCCAATCAGTGCAGGGCCAGATATTCCAGTGAACATGCGTGTTTCCGAGTTGTTCAGACCAGAATGCAGAGTGTGGGACGAAGGTAAGGTGAGAACACTTTTTAACCAGGACACGGGAAATAGAATTTTCTCTATCATCCCTACCTGGTACGGAACGAATGACCATTGGTACTGGGAAGCAGACATAACAGGAGAGTACACCGTCAGAAGCGCCTATCGAGCGTTATGTCGTGTAGGTGATATCTGGACGCCATCAGCTCAAGCAACAGGTTGGAGAGCGGTGTGGAAACTGCGAGTCCCACCCAAAGTCAAAATATTTATTTGGAGGACTATCTCAAACTTGCTCCCGACTAGGACACGGCTAGCAGAGAAGGGGGTCCCAATTATCACCCAATGTCCTCTTTGTGGAGATCCGGAAGAGACAACGGATCATCTATTCTTCAAATGCAGAGTTGTAACTCCTATTTGGGGGGGACAGACTTCTACAAAGGATCAGGGGGAGAATGGGGGCAGACCCGACAATGTGCAACTGGACTACTTGGGTGGAGGGGGAGGACGAAGCAAGCCTATAGGCTATTTCTCTTTGGGCAATATGGGGAGCGATGAATCAATTTGTGTGGAAAAGGGTAGCTTTCCATCCGGTAAGAATGACTGTTATGGCAAAAGGGTTACGGAGAGGCTGGGCAGCGACAAGACCCTCGGGAGGGCCCTCGGGAGCAGATCAAATTGTGGTAGCATCTCCGGGTGTCTGGATCCCTCTAGACCCGAGAAGATTAAAGATAAATGTCGATGGGGGAATTGATGCGACAAGGGGGTTCTGGAGTATAGGGCTTGTTTGTAGGGACGCAGAGAGTCGAGTAGTGGGAGCACTCTGTAGACGCTTTTCGGGTCATCTCCATTCCGAAGAGGTGGATGCCGTAGGTGTCAGAGAAACTTTATCGTGGGCAAAAGGGAAGAATTGGACTGAGGTGTTGTTTGAAACAGATTGTATTAGGGTAGTGGATCAGGTCCGATAAAGGAATCAAGGACGGAACATGTTCGGGGGCATCATTGGTGATTGTAGGTGTTTTCTCGCTGATCCAGGGTTAAGGTTCTCCTTAGTTTTTGCGCGTCGTTCTTGTAATAAAGTGGCTCACGAATTGGCCGGATCATGGTGAGGGGTCTGTCCCACCATCTATATCTTCATCTATCCGGCAAGATGCCAGGTTAGTTGCTATTTAATAAATAAATTCGTTTTACCTTAAAAAAAACCTAAAATAGAAAATCACATGCAATCAACATCATTTATATAATTATCATCATTAGTTCATTACCATCCTTATAGATATTTGGAGTTATCATTAGAGGAAGTTCCTTGATTTCGTTTTGATATGCTTTGGTTAAGCCATGAAAAGACCAATAAGAAAATGCATATTTAATGCTTTTATAATTAAAAAAAGGGGGAGCAGGTGATTTTTTTTGGGTCAATTTTTTGGAGTGCAGAGGAAAAATCAAAGGAGAAATTAGTTCATCAACTTTATGAAAAGAGAAGGAATTCAAATTAAGTGAACTTACTTGTCATTGTCAATAACCACTTTGTTTCCACATCAACTTCAATGGCACAAGATGTATTTGACTACAAATGTATGAATTTGATATATAAGCCCAATGATATGTTATAATTAGTGTCAGGGAGCTTATTAGGTTTAATGAGAATATTTAATTTTTGATGATTAGATTTTAATGACAATATAAAAAAATCATTTTATCTAAAATCTTTTCACATTTCATATACCCAAAACGTCTAAAAAAGTGTGTCTCAAAACGGCTGAAGTGTCTCTTCATAATATTAGTGTGTTCAATTTAACCTCACAAATTTCAACATAATCTGAATGACTAAATAATGAATTTTTGTTTGAAGTGGTAAAAACCAAAACCATTTGAAATTTGAATGGAACAATGCAGAATTTTAGGCTCAATTTTAGCATATATTTGTATTGATCTCTTATGCTAATTTATTCTTTGTCAATACAATTTAAAATTGTCTTTGTTTGGAATTGGCATCGGAATAATATCCTGTAAATATTAATACTTCCAAATATGACTAATTGCTCAATTGTTTGGATCTTAGCAGTCTAACTTGAAGTGTCATACGTAATTCATGTCTTAAAAACCGTAATTAATTTGATTTTTTTATTTAATATAAACATCAATATCAATGAATATAAGTTACTTTTAGCTGACATACTATTTTTATAATTGTTGTGTCAATATGTGGATTTTAAAATTCTTATTTTTGGAGGATTGGGAAAATATTGAACCAATAAACACTTGGTCTGCTATAATAAGAACACATAGATATACCAAATTAATATAAATAATTCTTTTAAACAAAACATGCCAAATTTAGCCCATTCCCGTTTATGATTTTTTTAATCAATTGCCGTTTTATGAATTTTATTTTTGAAGAAATTGCATGTTTATGATAGTTTGTTTATCCTAAACAAATATATGCACATATCTTCCTAAACAAATAGGCAAATATGGATTCAAAAAAGGTAAGAAAATATATACGCACATATACCATATATTCTTCAAAATTTATTACACACGCTTCAAAATTCTATATAAACTAACTCGTGACTTTAGTTTTATCTTATACTTGTATTGTTTCATCTACTCAACTGAAGTTATTGCTTCATCAAATTCAAGAATAAGGTGGTAAGGCTTCTAAATTCCAAGTGCTTATTCATATGTTTGTCTGAGTATATTCTCATTGATCTATAATAAACTCGTGTTCATGATTGCTTTTGCATATACGAATTCTAATACATTCATATGTTTATTCAAAAATTGGTTTTATATGCAAATTTCTTTTGTTCAACTACACAAAACTTGGGATGAAATTTAGTTTCCATTGATATATTATAGTTTAGAAATTTATAAGTTATGTCATTAGTAATATTAGAACTCGAATAGTTCAATTGATACATATATATTATTGCAACTTAGATATATTTCTTAAAAACCTTGGTTGTGAGTTTAAAAATATGTATCCATAAATTAATTTAAAAGGGTCGCTCTCGGGTATTTTCATGTTCGCTCGAGCTCAGTTTCCATTGAATTAAAACGAGAAGATATTTTACAATAACTAGCATTATTTGTTTTTGATATCGTGATAATTGAATATTTTGTCCTCTTCCTACAAAATAAATAATAAATTCACATCCCCATAACCTAAATTGTTTTATAAATCAAGATTCTCTGCTACACACTATTGGGTATTGATTTATCTATCTATCCATATTGTTGACCTTTGACTAATAAGCACCTACCGATTCCTTCTATTACAAAAACTTCAATTATTGCTGGAAAAATGGAGTCAATTATTTGTTTCTTAATCTTCTATTGGATGCGTGAATCCATTTAATTACATTGAATTGGTGAATGCAAAAGTGAGAAAAAAACAGAAAGAGAAGCAGAGAAAAAGGGACAGTATTGGTAGGCTATTAAGTTTGGTTAATGGTTATAATTCCAAGCCACCGTTTATATATATCCAACTCTCTCCTCCACAAAACACCCACCTCTCTTTTTTTTCTTGTGCTTGAAAAATTTCTCAGAGTTTGTGTTTTTGATGAAATAGTGTGAGACGACATGGAAGGAGGTATACACCCAGTTGAGAGCTCTGCTTTCAGAGATTGTTTCGCTCTGACATGGAAGAATCCATATGTCCTCAGGCTTGCCTTCTCTGCTGGTATTGGTGGCCTCTTGTTCGGCTACGACACTGGTATGTATTTGTATATCTCTCTCTATAATTGATAAGTTTTCAATTTAGAACGTCAGTTGATTCAGATTCAGCAAAAAGTTAAGTTTGTAAAATTCGATATGAAGTGATTCTGTTTATATTAACTTGTTGGAGTGACATGATTGTTACTTACTGATACATTAATTTGTTTGAGGGGATTGTAGATAATGAGTGTTAATTGATTCGACCAGCTTGATTAATTTATTATGAGATGTAGAATGGTGATATTGAGGTGTTTTATGTGTGTTCTTGTATTGCAGGAGTGATTTCAGGGGCACTGCTGTACATAAAAGATGACTTTGGATCTGTGAACAAGAGCACTGTTTTGCAGGTACGCAGCACATGAATGTTTGATGATTATTACAATTATAAACAGACAACTAAAAGACCAAAACCTATGACCATTGTCTCATGTTGATTCCAATCCTAAATAATTTCAAACAATATCCTTTTTTACGTAGTTTAGTTTACATGTTAACGTTCAGATCACATGCTTAAATATTTCTAATAATTTTAGACATTATGTAGTTGAAAATTTTAATTTGAGTTTCTATTTCAGCTTTAAATTAATTTTAAAACATACAATAAAAGATATTTTTTTCCAATGAATTTATTTAATTTATCCAAAATTTGACTGCTAAAAATAATTCTCTGTCCATATACATTGACAGGAGACCATAGTGAGTATGGCAATCGCCGGAGCAATTATTGGAGCAGCAATCGGCGGATGGGCGAACGACAAGTACGGAAGGCGCACCGCCATCCTCTTTGCCGATTTCCTCTTCTTCATCGGAGCCATTGGCATGGCTGCTGCCCCCAACCCTGCTGTCCTCATCGTCGGTCGCGTTTTCGTGGGGTTCGGGGTCGGGATGGCCTCAATGACAGCCCCTCTCTACATCTCCGAAGCTTCCCCTGCGAAGATCCGAGGCGCCCTTGTCAGCACCAACAACTTCCTCATCACCGGCGGCCAGTTCCTCTCTTACCTCATCAACCTGGCCTTCACCAGAGTAAGCATATACATAGTGAATTCATGATATACTAAACTATGACACTCAGTAAGGCGTTGTAAGTACTTACATTGTCTGAAATGTTGTGTAGGCGCCCGGGACATGGCGGTGGATGCTAGGCGTTGCAGGGATCCCCGCTCTGCTTCAGTTCGTACTCATGCTCTACCTCCCCGAATCACCTCGTTGGCTCTACCGCAAGGTAGTAGAATACATCCTCACTACAAACTAGTACTCAATGATCGTTTGTTTCTCAATATTCTTATAATAATTCTCATTTGTTATTCAGGGAAGGGTGGAGGAATCAGAGGCCTTATTGAGGAAAATATACCCTGCTAACGAGGCAGATACTGAGATTCAAGCACTCAAGGAATCAGTGGAAGCAGAGATTCAAGAACAAGGGTCCAAGGAGAAAATAGACATGTTCCAGATGCTGAAGATCAAATCTATAAGGAGAGGACTCATTGCCGGCGTCGGCCTCCAGATCTTCCAGCAGTTTGTGGGCATCAACACTGTCATGTACTACAGCCCAACCATAGTTCAGCTGGCCGGCTATGCCTCCAACCAGACTGCGCTGCTCTTATCGCTCATAACGTCTGGCCTCAATGCGGTTGGGTCTGTCGTCAGCATATACTTCATTGACAGGTGCGGGAGGAAGAAGCTTTTGATTATTAGTTTGTCGGGACTTATCATCTCGCTTGGACTTTTGGCCGGAGTATTCCACCAGACTACTACTCATTCTCCTCCTGTCAGCGGAACTGAGACTTCTCTCTTTACAAACTTAACATGTCCTGCTTACACTTCAGCCCCAAATGCTCGCACTTGGGATTGCATGACTTGCCTCAAGGCTGAAGAGTGTGGATTCTGTGCTTCACCCACTAACAAGGTAAATACTCGTTTCATATAATCATAATGTAATATGAAAGACGTGAATCTGTTCAACTGCTTAAATAGATGTATGAGCCTCCACCTATAAGCTTTTGATCTGATTCTTGTTATTGCAGCTATTTCCTGGGGCGTGTTTGATCTCAAATAGCACAGTGAAGGACCAGTGCCATGGAGAAGGCAGGTGGTACACAAGAGGGTGTCCCAGCCAGTTTGGGTGGCTTGCGTTGGTGGGCTTAGGGCTCTACATCATATTCTTCTCTCCCGGGATGGGGACTGCACCATGGATCGTGAACTCGGAGATTTACCCTCTGAGGTACAGAGGGGTCTGCGGAGGAATTGCAGCAACAGCAAACTGGATCTCCAACCTCATTGTGGCATACTCCTTCCTGTCTCTCACCGAAGCGATTGGAACAGCTTGGACTTTTCTGATGTTCGGGGTGGTTGCTGTGGTGGCTCTCCTCTTTGTCCTGGTTTACGTGCCGGAGACCAAAGGGCTTCCCATCGAGGAAATCGAGAAGATGCTTGAAAACCGGACGCTTCATTTCAAGTTCTGGGAGAAACAAACAGATCCAGTACAGAAGTTGTAGTGAAGTTAGTTGAATAATGATGGCAACTTTTATATGCCATTATAATATGAGAATGCCTGGAAAACTCCTTAGACACTCATGTATCTTAAATTATATATATTTATATTCAAGTTAGGTGAATAATGATGGCAACTTTTATATGCCAATTTAATGAGAATTCCTGAAAATCTCTAGACATTTATTTATCTTGAATGATATATATTTATATTCAAGTTAGAATTACCTTTGAGTTACTACTTTCATGATACATCAAAAACTTTCATTAATTCTGTCAAAACTAGTTGTACCAAAAAATCATCAACAGAGACAAATACAAATACAAGACACAGAAATATATGATTTTCAGACCACAATGGTGTCTACCACTTTGAGAACTGTCCTCATCTATAACAAAGTTCTTTTCTGCTACAATGACGACGAGAGCAGAGAAAAACTAATTGACTTGTCGAAAATGGATTTTATTCTTTGATCAAACTAGCTGATTTGTTATGCATAATTGCAACCACACAATTCAGTATTCAAGTTACAAATCATCTCTTCTTACAAATGAGTAGTAATTCTTCACTTAATTACCTAACAAGCCTGAGCCCTTCAAAATATGGGTAATATAGAACCACAGAGAACACTGAGTAAACGATTTCTGGACACTACTCTTGAAATATTATCTTAGTTTTGATTAAGGGGACAAAAAATATCAAGTTGTCAACAAATTTCTGGACAGAATCAATGAGGTTGAGTTTGGCTCAATATACAGTCTCAGTCTATCCAAATTTAATATCATCAAATAAGGCCAACACAACATTTTATACAATTCTAACAAAATTTGAGATTTCTCATCCAAGTTGTCACATATTTTCTCTATCCTGGTTCCATTACCATTGCATGATGACTGATGAAGAAGAAACAAAATTAACATAAAACATCAATAAGAAGACAATAATACCTCTTAATTATCCTTTAGAAGCAAAAATTAAATGACAAATTTGAAGTAGAAACTCTGAGATGCGAGATATGCAGGTCACTGGAAAAGCTAGGTTTGTTGAAGAAGATGGTAAAACTGTGGAGAGTCAGATGTGGTTTCTCAATTCTAAAAGGGTCAAAATGGTATTTCTGCTTGTTTGCGATTATGTTGGGCCAGGAGGCCCAGGACTAGGGACTTAATTAGTATAGTCTCAAATGCACTAATCATCTATTTTATCAACCGAGACAAAGGTTTGCGCTAAACACATTCCTTATTAGGAAGGAATAACAACGGGGCGGGTGTAGGTCAACCCGCACTCGCTCAAAAATCTGATCATAAAACCAGAACCCGCAAAATATTGAATTTCACACGTTTTGAACTGGGCGAGTTGATCGGGTACCCGTTGAGTTCGGATTTTTTTGTCATCCTTAGGAAGAAGGTGTTGTTGTCGTTTGTTAATGACATGGGAATTGGGTTTGCGTGGAATTTATAGGTTTGGGTGGGGTTGGTCTTTGGGCCTTGTAAAAGTAGTTAGGAAAACTTAAAAAAAAATTATCTTGAACTTAAGAATTATTTTTTAAAAAAATAAATACTTTTAAACTTTTTTATTTTTATCCTCTATCTAAAACTTGTATGATCAATATTTGTAATCTAATTTTTTTAGTTAAATTCTTTTTTATAATTATGTTATGGAAGTTTTTATTTTTATTTTTGAGGGGAAATTGTGTTATTTTTATAAAATTACGCACATTTTACACAAAAATGTAAAGTTCAGAACACATATTTTTCATTAATAAGCAACACAACACTTTCTTGTAAAAATGTCATATTATAAGGCACATTTTTGTCATTTTCTCTATAGAAAAAATAGTTAGTGTGAATAAAGAGGCGGCGACGAGGGTTCACGCTCTCGTCGATGATCAGCATCGATGTCATCTTCTTGTCATTAGTCCCGCTACTACCAAGCATGCTCCATGCATTGTTCACTCGATCAATGTATAAGCATCCCGAAGAGTTTGATCACATAAGTTTCAACGTGATAATAAGGCTCAACTTGTTGATGCATGCCTCTCCCTAAACCCGACCATGCTCCAGTGTCAACACCAGCTACGTCACCGGCTTCGACCACCACGGGTCCGAGAACACGCCGGCACCGTTGTTGCCATCAAAGAAGGCCAAATCGGGGTTTGGGTTTGCCAGAGTTGGACCAGATCTGGGGTTTTGTTGTTATTAATTGAAATAAAAATTCCCTGTCAATTTCGGAGAAATTAGTGTCATGTAATCTCCACAAATTGGTGTTCGGTGACTTTGATTGAGACGAGTTCGTCGCCCCCGTCGCGACTCCGCTGGTGCTGAACCAGGAGTCGCTCCAGCAGCGGCTCCAGGCGCTCATAGAAGGCGCACGAGAGAGCTGGACCTACGCGATCTTCTGGCAATCTTCGTACGACTACTCAGGCTTTGACGACCGAGGCCTTGTCTTTGAGGATTCCTAGAGCCGAATCTTGAGTTTCTTTGAATGACCCATTTGTGCCGATGATGATTTTGGTTTAATCTATAAATAATTGTGAGCTTCTTGAATGGCCAGCTACTAATTTTCTTTGCTTAATTAGGGTTTGTTTGAAGAGAAGGAAGAGTGTGCGAAACATCTTTGAAAATTTAAAGTGTGAAAGGGTATTTTTGTTTTTTCAATCCAATTTTAATAATTCATTTAACTCTCAAGGGTATTTTAATCATTTCACACGTCAAAAAATGTTAAAAACTAACGGAATTGGACGGAAAGTGAAAGTGAAAATTTTGCACATCTTAGGCGTAGTCAGCTGGAAAAAAAAATT
>JAYMTP010007915.1:0-10541 GCA_036897365.1 Geranium brycei | reverse complement strand
GTTGATTGAGAGTTGATGATTCTTGAAGCCTTGGAGTTGTAGTGAAATGAAGTCTTCAAGTTGCCGCCTACTAGCTTTGGAAGAAAAACCTTGAAGGAAATCTTCTCTTTAGCCACTTGAAGGAGGAAATTTGATGAAGAACACCAAGAACTCGAGCATTTTCAAATACGAGGTTAGAAACTCGAGCATTTTTGCTCTTCAACTTCTCTTGCTTCAACGCCGAGATTTCTCTTTAATTCCTTTTCAATCTCCTCCTTATGCATTTAGCTCTCAAATCCATAGGTTGTTGCTACATGAATCCAATTCACTGACAATATCACAAACAACTTTAAGAAATTAGCACCAGAGAAAAGTTGAGTCAAGGTGAGCATAAAGGCTTGTTGGAAATACAGTGAGAAATCTTAGCAGCTACCATATTACAGCTACTCTTACAATGCTTCTTATTTCTTGTTCCCTGCGTTAATCTACAAGAGAAACTAAAAACAGTAGTTTCTCTTGTAGATTAACGCAGGGAACAAGAAATAAGAAGCATTGTAAGAGTAAAGAAGAATAACAGTTGCATTCATGACCAGATTGCTGCAGAAATATTACAGATTTTAACAGTCACATTTCAATTCAGTAATTTGTGTAGGTGTTTCATTTCATTGTTTGTATCAAATGAAACATTTCAATAAAGCCCCAACACTTATATCCAACACACACCGAGTTAAACTTGCCTACCTACTTTCATACGTCAATCATTCATAACTAAAAATACTAACAAGACTAAAGAAGAATGCCGCGTAAACTAGTCCACTAATGTTTCATTTGATACAAACAAGGGTATTTAACCCATGATCATGGTGCTAGAACTAAAATCTATCAAGATAAATAAACAATTCGAAGAACCCTAAAACCCAACGGGTTGAAGAACGTGTATCGTTGAATCCCTCTTGATTGTTGATGTGTAGCTTGCTTGATCTTAGCACTTGAATCTCCCTCGCGAACAATAAAATTTGACCCTAACTTTAATTAATATCATTCAGATCACCCCCGCGAACAATAAAATTTGACCTCCTTCCCATTAAAGGCAAACAATAGGACATTCTTCCTTCAATTCTTTGCTGATGTTGCGGAAGGTTATAAACTGGATTTCAAAATAAATGTTCGTCCACTCATGCTGTCACGCAATATACTTGAAGGTTTTTACACAAATTACTGATTTCCTATATACATGATGATTGATTGAGAATTGTTGTTGACTTGTGTCAAAGAGACCAAAATAATTTACCTGATTATACTTGGTTGGAAAGAAAATACCAAATCAGAGTCGTTGAGAATGGTTTTAGAAGAAGCATGGGAAACTGAGTGCATTTTATCCGAAAGTGAGTCTCATAAGTTGGATCAGAGCTCATCGAATGCTGACAAATGAGTTAAAAAGACAAATAATACATTTCCCAACAGTTGAGCATTTTCCTAATTTGCTAGTCGGTAGGAAGGTGGAGTTTTACATTACATTTCACATTACGCATTACATACGTATATGTATATTGCTGTTGTAGCTATATCATTTTTTTCCTCCAATTTCTTGACTTATATATATCCTATGTTCCAAATTTGCCGGTCTTCAAGTTGTATTGATTTGCATTTGCTTCTCTGCTGTTGTGTATCTTTCTAGATGATCCCATAATGGTCCTTATATTGCATTTTAAATATGGAGTGCGGTCCAAAGTCCACACTACATTTGAATGATTATTTTAAAAATTATATGTTAAAAGATTCATTTTAGCTTGAGATATTGATTTTGATGATTATTTAGGTGGTATATTAAATAGTTATCATTTTTATTTTGAAAATGTATTAAAGGAAAATAGGTACATCAAAATTAATTTGGCCAATTCCCCGTCAATTTGATTTGTCATTAAGGAATATAGTATATATATAAACAATTTGTCAGACTTCACAAAAGAAAATATAATTATTTGTAATAACTACCAACACGTATATGGAAACGTATTTTGAAAATGAGTTTTTGTTAATTACAGTTCTTAACTTTAAAACGAGTTATTTTAGTTTGATCAGATAAATACATGGTTGAAACTCATCATAATTAAGTGTAAATTCAGTACATAGTTTATTAAAATTTATTTAATAGTATAGTGTACACAATAATAAAAAATAACTAATGAGTAACTACAACTAAAATTTAATAAACAGAGTTGATTTTAGTTTGAACCAATTGGACAAAACAATTTCTAATATTAGAGAACCATATTCAGAATCTATGGTTTGAATTGAGCATGAAGTTGGTTAAAATTTTATTTAATAGTATAAGGAATACATGATAATAACAATTAAAAACTAATGAGTGATGAAAAGATATAAGTAAAAATTTATGAACAAAATTGTTTTCAATTTGAACTTTATTTATTGAGTTGTCTGTGCTTGGTTTTCTGAACAATTTAAGTAAAATTCAAATCATATTGGATTAAAAAATTCCTAATAGTAGGGAATCATATATGAAATTAGTAGAAAAATTATGGTTGATTATAATTGATATGATAACCAAGTGAATTTCGGTAATAAACATATTGAAGTGTTATGTGATGCGGTTTAACCGATTGTTTTGGAGTTCAAAATTAGGCATGTTCATATTCGTAATCAATGGTTTAAATTGATTACAGAGTTTGTTAATATTTTATTTAATTATATAAATATTATATAATAATAAGTAATGAGTGGTCATAACTAAAATTTAATGAACATTACCTTCAAAAAATAATTTTAATGAACATAGTTGACTTCAATTCGAACTTTATTATATGCGTTTGCATGTTCAGTTTTCCGAACTATGTAAGAAAGAAACAAACGAAACTGGACTAAACGGTTGCTAATAGATGGTAATCATATTTATAATTAGTGGATAAATTTGGGTTGGTTATAGTCAGCATAACAATCAAGTGATTTTCGGTAATAATAGAAATAAAATATAATGTGATGGGTTATAATCGAGTATTTTGTAGCTCAAAAATAAGCATGTTTGATACAAGAATTGAATTCGAAATATTTATCAGTAATGCTAAATTTAATGTGAATAGGCATGTTTGATCAGTAATGCTAAATTTATCATGTTTGATATATTCGAAAGTTGGTTTGATAAAATTTTATTTAGCCATATACTCTTTGAATTATTTATTAAATGTTAATGAATATTTGTACATAAAGTGGTGTTTTGGGAAGATGTAAATTTAAATTATATACATTTGCAATATTTTGTGTTTTTTGTAAATGAGTTTTGGTTACTCTGTAGATATAGTAACTTTGAACGAGTTATTTTAGTTTGATTAAATGAATATATTGTTAAAACTCATCATAATTAATTTATAAAAAATATGTTTGCTGTTCATATTTAATATGCCAGATTCTCTTAGTGCTCATACACATACTTGATATATTTAGGGGATAATGAGATAATGACACTTTGTTACACCTAACCACAACGAAATGACACTTTCATACCCTAATTACTCTTCTCTCTTTTTTAGTCACCTGACAATTTTTTTGTGACAACCTACCTCTAAAATGCCTAAAATACTTAAACTACCCTGGGTTTAAAAAAATCATAAATTGAATTGGTTCAATTTTTTTTAATCTCTGGTTCAATTTGGTTTATATTTAAGATGCAATTACAATTGTGCCCCCAAATCTAAAATTAAATTTGAACCATTTCAAATCTGGTTTGATAAATAAAATTGGACAAGTTATATTCTGATTTTTTAAACTAGGGGTATTTTAGTCATTTTAGCATAGATTGTCACAAAAAAATTGTCAAGGTACTAAAATAAAGAGAAAAATAATTAGAGTATGAGAGTGTCATTTCATTATAATTAAGTGTAATAAAGTGTCATTATCCCTACATTTAATGTAATATTTCAAAAATTTGAACAATACACATTCTTCAGTTTGATTTGAAGTGCATAATGTTATTCATTAATTAGTTCTTATTATGATTAGATGCAATATTAAAACATTATATTTCAGTTCATGTAAAGATATCTACCCAAGAGTGAAACAAAAAAAAATAAAAAACAAAAGAGAGAAAAAGAGAGTAGAAAACCCTATCCCTCCTTCTCCAGCTACTTGCTGCCTGAAGTGTCCCGAAACTGCATCGCCGATAGCGACGACCTTCCTCTTCTCTCCGCCATCGATCAGGTCAGTTCTCTCTCCTATTCTTCTCCGTTGCTCCACACCAACATTTACTCCGGAGCTCGGCCCTGATCGCAAAATTCGATTTCCGAGAGGGTTTTTGGTGGACTCTGGACTGTTGGAGTGGAATCTCAGGAATGCATGGTTGAGTGGCGATTGAGGGTTTGGAGATCCCGATGGGAGCTTCCATGGAGGGTTATGTGAGAGAGAGAGAGGAAGAGGGGTTTACTGCTGGGTAGCTGATTTGCTGATTTTTGCTTGGATTAGAATTTAGAAGCTATGATTTTGGTTATTTTTGTCCCTTCTTGCAGAATGATGCCACTACAGTGTTGAAAGCTTTGATTTTTATTTTTCAAAATGATAGTTTTATGTGGGTAAGTGGTGTTGTGTTTTAAATGTTTGGTTTTTCTTGTTTGGGTTTTGGTATATGTGATAAGAACTGGAGTAATAACATTTGGGTCTTTTTCTTCTTCATATACCCTTTTGTTTTTGGTTCTTCATAATACAGTTCTATCTTTCTAACAGAATATTGCATTTCAAATGTTTGACCTTTATTTTGTACTGTTGGTGGTGGGGATATTTAGAAGCAATAAATTGGTTCTTTATTATCATTTGATTTTGATTCCTTTGAATGACATTTCAATGTGCTAACATAATTGCATGTGGAACTACTGTTCAGTGTTCACTTTTGGATGTTGTTAGTTGTGAGATGTAATGAGAAGTAAATCTGCTTCTTTTACTGTCAACTGCTGAGTTTGGTTCTTCTATCTTCCATGTGCAAACACAATCTCTTTTCAAACATCTGATATATTTTTCTTTTCTAAGTATTAAATTATTTTGATGCGCTAAGGTGCAGTTAAAATTCTTGCTACGCAGGTGTTGAGGAGTTTCTTGTGCAATTAATTCACTGGTAAGATCACTATCCGATCATCTCATAAATATAAATAGTTTTCTTATGAAAACTGTGTAACATTGTTTTTGGATAGATGACCATTTGGAAATAGCTCAACATGTTAGCATTTTAAAAATGAAGATGAAACTAAGGATCAATATGATAAAGGTTATGCTAGTGGCTGTAGTGGGTGGTTGCTTCAAACTATAGTGGTGGCTGGATTGGATTAGTCATAGTTGTGCTAATGGATTGCTTATAGCCTTACCTATGCACAATGCTTTGTTTATGTACAACCAAGAAAAGGAATCACTTACTCAGCGTTTGCGTTCAAAATTGACTTGGTCTAGTTAAGTCACTAATGTTGTCATGTAGGAGTTATATAACATCTTGGTTACCAACTCACTGGTCTTACCCATATACTTTTGCTGTATTTTATATCTTCTTGCGATCTTCGTGATATTTTTCTTTCAATTTCCTAGTTCTCACCCATTTGGAATAGAAAGATCAAAAGATCTCTGAATAATCTGTTATGCTGTTTTTCCTTGTTATGCCAAATGTCCGGAATGATTTTTTACAGTTTATCATTACGTGTTTTTATTTTCTTCATTTGTAGAAATTGCTGAGTGACATGTGAAAGTGAGAAGTCAGGATGAGTGACGACGCATTTGACGGACAAATATTATCGGAGAAGCTTTCAAAGCTAAACAACTCACAACAAAGCATTGAATGTATCCTTTCGTATGAATTCTAGATCTATATTTTGATTGGTGATCTAAGCACCCTCATCTTATGTGTTAGAAGTTCACATGTGAGTCTTGGTCCCACATCGGGTGATTATGGGGTTAAAGATGTCATACATCTTAAACCAATGACTAGGCTAGTTTTTTATGGGTCAGAGAGGCGATGTCCAATATGCATATCTTGAGTTTCACTTATTCTTCCTCAACATTATATCATAGTCAAGCAATGTTGTTTATTTTTTATACCATCCGTGGAAGTGCTGATATGTTTGAAATTTCTGTGGTGTTTAAGGTTTCTTTGTTGTTGATTATTTTTGAAGCTCTTACATGTTGGTGTATAACTCTGAATTATTTCTGCTCTTAATTATGTTTCTGTTATGCCAAGTTCGCAGTGCATGCATACACACTTTTACTTTTAGACAAGCTTTACATTACATTTTTATTTTTTGTAATTAATGCTTTGCATTATGTTGTGGAAGGATTTGTGGTCATGTTCATTTAATATATTAGCTTTAACGCTGGTATATGTAAAGAACTATTTTACTACGATCCGAACATTGAGCTACATATAGGGTAGCACCCAACCCATAAACCTCTCCTCAACCTGGCATAGTTTGGACTCAGTTACAGCCATTACATGTCTGTATTAGTAGGATGTGAGGAAGGACTTCATTAGCTGAATCACATGTTCTCTAATTTACTTCTACATTTTATATATTTTTAGACTTTTTAAAGATTTATATTTGCTTTTGAAATTTGTCTTGCTTCAGCCTGAGTTTTTCATGTGTTTTGTTTGTGTGCATGATATTACAAGTAATTTATGTGTCATTTAAATTTAGGATTGTGCATGGTCTAGATATTGTATCCATTGTGTTCCTTCAAATTTAGATTTAATGAAAAATCACATTTAATGATGTTATCATTCTATAAGCAGTTGCATATAGTTACATGTTTTTTGTTGTGTTTATTTATTCTGAGAGATCAATTCTTGTCCTTAGAAACTCGATTCCTTGGAGAATGTACCTGTAGTTTGCATTGTTAGCAACAACTAGAATGTGAGATTGACAGCATCATTTTCTCATCATCAACTCACTTATTGTGAAGGATGAAAAATATGTTGTATGTCTTCCAAATTGTAATTTCTTAAGATCGCGTGATTTGCAGTCACATGCCTCTAGACTCATCTGTACCTTTCCATTCTTTCATTTAATTTTTTCTTGAGCTCATGGTGTAGTTTTCCTTAAATATGTATTAGCCCTGTCTCGTTGGTGTGTTTCTCACCGTAAGAAAGCTAAACAAATCGTCGAAACATGGGATAAGTTGTTCAACTCAGCACAGAAAGAGCAGCGTGTATCTTTTCTGTATTTGGCTAATGACATTTTGCAAAATAGTAGACGGAATGGCCACGAGTTTGTGAATGAATTTTGGAAAGTCTTGCCTTCATCTCTTAAGCATGTTTATGGAGCGGGGGATGAGAACCGAAAGAAAGCTGTAATGAGACTGGTATGTCCTGACTCCTGAGGAAATTCTCTTTTCTTTCTTTCTCTTACATGGCAATGGCTATTAGTTATATGGTAGACGTCCGACAAGATTAATCAATTTAAATGAATTACGATTCTTCATTGCAACCCTGCACTGTGAGCATTGCTTCGTCATGGATATAGTTCCACTGCCTCGGGGAAACAGTTCTTTTCTTGACCCCCTTCACATTTTTTGCGTGGCTTTGGTTGACATCATAATTGAATAGGTTGACATATGGGAAGAGAGAAAAGTTTTTGGCTCTCGCGGTCAGAGGCTGAAAAGTGACTTGCTGGGTAAGGATCCTCCTCCTTTGGCAGTCAGCAATGGAAAGAGTTCAAATTCAATCAAAATATTGAAGAAGGATTCCCAGTCAGTCAGAGTTGTAAGAATTTAGTAGTTTCTGTTCATGATGTGTGGTATTGATTATTTTATTTTTATTGCAATTCCATGTGTTGCCATCATCCATTCTTCCTTGCTTGACTATCATATTTTCAGAGATTAGTCATAGGCGATCTGCCTGAAAAGATAATTACTGCATTTCAACCTCTATATGATGAAGATCTGAATGAAGAGACTGCCTTGAACAAGTGTACTGCTGCTGTTTATCATGTGGGTAGAATAGAGGAAGATTTAGTGCATAACTCATCTACAGGTAAGAGTTCTGACATGAAACTAATGTTTATTGAAATGCAACTTTTTTTCTTATTCAAATGTGAAAGCTAGATGTTACTTACTAGTTACAACTTACAAGGTCTTATGCTTGACTAATTTATATTTATTTTTTAATCTGATTTTCTGGAATGCCTATTGTTATTACACGGTAAGTAGCCCAACATCTATATCCTTTGCTTGGGTAGTTGCACAAATAAATTGGATTGATCAGGGATGAATCTAGGACATTTATCTCATGTGGTAATGTTACGGACAATCTCTTGATGATGATTTTTTTTTGTTGCTAAAATAGAGGATTTGTGGACTAAAGGGACATATAAGGGTAGATCTTTGTCCATCATGGAGCAACTAAGCAAATAGGAGTTTAGTGTGACATGGATGAAACATGTGGGAAGTTCCTTATTTTCCTTGATTTTGGATCTCCGTCTCTGATAGTGATCATTGATCGAACATTCTTCTGAATAGGTCAGTATGCTCAGAATGATGCAAGAGCTAGGAGATGATTGTCAGCTATGGGAGTTTTCATATGTAGTTCGAGGAATGGCCCCATTCCCGGTCCTTACAACATTGTCTGTATATAGTCAACCACATTCCTCATACCTCAAGTATCTCACCAGCTTACTAGAATTAGATATCTTTAAAACTATATTTTTATATGCACTTTCATATAGGCTGTTGACTTGTATAACGATCATATGCATCTTGCTTTTGTCGTTCGTCAGGGCTTAGGTTGTGAGCCCTTGCATCTTTGGGCCTATCTGTGTGTGGGTGTGGTCGATTGGGTTGTGATCATGACGTTGTTCTTTGGGTTACTTGACTGTTCTGTGTGGATAGACGTGCTTTACCGGATCTTGTTGCTCAACCTAGAGTCCAACTAGTTTCTTTAGAGCAAAAAAGTTGTTCACTTAGGTTGGAATAAGGTATTGAGTCTCACACCTCTGATCTTGGGGCGAGATGTGACACAACATGATGTTGGCGATGACCGTAAGATTAGGCTTCATGTTATCGCGGTAGTCGTTTAGTTGGTTGTTAGGGTCACTTAGGCCTTCATATTCGGGTGATCTCTGTCTTGCCATGTTTGTCTTGTTTTTTTTGCTCTAAGCAAACTTAATATGTCCCGAATGATGGGGATGCAGATACTGTGGGAGGATATAGACAATTTTGTGCTATGGGTTGGTACTGGTGGTGGCCATTGATTAATAGTGATGACATTCAAGTCTGTGGTGCCATACCATAGGTGTGGAAGAGCATTTCTGGATGGGTGTGAAGTAGTGAGAGGGACATCTATTCTGGTGGCCTTATGTCAGGTATGGTTGTCCTGAGTGAGGTTTGTGGTGCCCGGGGTAATCACAATAATGATATCTGGGTGAGGAGTTTTTCAGGTGTTGCGTCTCTGAACTATCGCGCCCTGGATCGATCTGCTTGGGTGGGTGCATTAGAGGCTGTCAATTCGGTAGACCTTGAGTTACTTGCTTCTGTAGGGTTGAAATGTTGCTACATTTCCTTTGAATCTCAACCTTCGCTCCTCATTCGATAAAAACTTTATAAGGGATTGTTGTTTTCTCCCACAGACAACACCAAGTGTTATCACACAAGATGATGATCGGATGTAGGCGCCTTAAATATATATGCCAGACGGTTAGGAGACCCTCAACACGATATCCATGTGATGGTTTTGCAAAAACACTATGCAGTTTTCACCTTATATATGCTGTAAATCACAAGAACAGTCTCATGATATGGTTTGTCGTTGGGTACTTGACAAACTATAGTAGTCTATCAGTCAGGCTAGAGCCGCTTTTATTATTTTTTAGTTTGTCACCTTAAAAAATCCCATTCTCATGTTCCTAGGATAGTTTGAGGAACTTTTTTAAGACACAGAAGTTTCAAATATAGTTCAGTTTTGTGTGAAAACAGTTACCCAAGGGGTTTTGTGTGAACTGAGCGAGCACAAGGAGATTAGTTATAGTTACGTTCTAATTTATCTTCAATATAGATTTGACATTAGGCAGACTATTTATGAATTGTGAATGAAAGATATATACATACATCCTATTCTTACTTATTTTAGTAAATTTAGCATATAATGTTCAAAAGTGTAGTCTTGTAGAGTTCAAGAGAATTACATTCAGTATGTAAAATGTTTGGTCATGATCTTGACATGTACAAGTCTAACATACATTCATATGTTGATTTCTACTTGTGTGCGCAAGGACTATGACTGGGGCAAAGTTTAAAAAGGCTAAATCGGGAGTTGAGGCGTTTTCCCTTAGCTCCGCGAGGCGTAAGCCTCAATAATAAGACCATAAGTTCATATAATTTGATAAAAATAAGAAAAAAATTATATATTAAGATAAAAAAGAAAGAAAATAGACAAAAATTAGCAAAATAAACAAAAATAGAAATCATCAAAGAATTAACAAAAAATAAATAAGCAGTTATAAATTAAGAAAAATCAGCAAAAATACTAATAATAAATAAGCAAAATAAACTAAAAACTAAAATAAAAATCATCAAAGAATTAGTTAAAT
>JAYMTP010007914.1:0-10541 GCA_036897365.1 Geranium brycei | reverse complement strand
CTAATTTTGAATAAACAGAAACCCTAAACAGAGAAAAGTGAAGAACATATACCTGTTGTTGTTCCATTTATCTTTTCGAATTTGAAATCTGAGATTTGAAACCCGATTTGGGTCTCTATTTATAGAGAAGTCTCTCTCCTTCATACTCTCCATCCTTGCTCCTGCTCTTATGCTTCCAGTCACAACGGGAAGACGATTTGACGGGGATCCCCACATTAAATGCGGAGGATACGTTTTCAGGCAGCAGGGTACGAGGCTCGGCGTCGGATATCACCGCATTTAATGCGGAGGATCGACTTTTGGTGAAGGTACCACCACGGAGAGGAGAGGCGGAGAGTAGAGAGGAGAGATATAGATACAGAAAGACGAAGGCAGAGATGCCGATTGAGGATGGAAAGGCACGGCGGTTGTGGGAGGCCACAGAGAAGCAATCATGAAAGGGAAAGAGTTGATTCACGGGGAAATGAATCTGTGAGAGAGGAAGGAGATGATATAGTTGAGAGCGAACGAAGGCAAAGGGACGAGAGAGAGAGAGAGAGAGAGAGAGAGAGAGAGAGAGAGAGAGAGAGAGAGAGAGTCGGGAAGAGAGAAGAGAGAAGAGATCGAAGGCGAAAGGGTTAGGTTAGGATTAGGGATGGACGAGTTTGAGAGAGAGGGAGTGAATAAAAAAAATTATTCTGATGTTTATCGTTTAGGTGAGGTGAGGAGCGAGGATGTGGTGTACAGCTGTCTCACACTCATCCACACGGTGTGGATCAGAAGAGACCGCGTGGAGGCTCTACAGCCGTTGATGAATTCTCATCAACGGTTCTATTTTAATCTGGGAATTTTATAACTCAATCCCGATTTATCCCGGTTAACCGCAAAATCATATACTAATAACCGCTAACCAATCGGCTATGCGCTGGTTTTCTCAAATTGTAACCAAATTGAGGCCGGTTTTACCCGAATTCGATTTCCCGATTTTCGGTTTATTTTGAACACCCCTAGTTGTGTGTCATTTGTTGAATTGATTATCAATCATAATTAAGCCATCCAAAAGCACTTAACTTAATATATATATATATATATATATATATGGCCACTTGTTAAACTAGTAGTATAGATGGTCAATTGTTTCATCACCAGACCCATTATTCTTAACAAATGATCGATTATAAATAGGGGTAATTTCAAGTTACTACGATCAACTTTACACCAAAATCAAGTTGCCACGACAAACTTTGAAATTCGTCAAGTTACTACGGTGATCTTTTTTCTCTTATGATTTGATGTGATGGTGTTAAATCTTCATGTGAAATGTCTACATTAGCCTTACACCCTAAAAAGAATTGTTTTAGTTTGAAAAAAAAATGGACGCATGCCCCTTCCATCTCCTTCGTCAAACACTACAGAAATCTAACATGTACAGATTTTAAATTCTGGTGAAACTCTGGCACGATGGCCCCAACACGAGCATATCATGTTATTTGGTGCATTGAAATCCTCTAAGCCGAAGCAAGTAGTGGATATTCTTAATCCTCTTTAGCTGAATTTTTTTTATTTTTAAACAAACTCGCGCTCTCTTTATCTTCACCTCCCCAAGAACCAGCAGATTTTCCGACCAACCTTTTTTTTCTGGCAACCCATAATCGAAACCAACCTTTTTATTACAACATCATAAGAGTGGATGATGGAGAACAAATATCACAATTTTGACATGTTTTTCGGAATCAGAACAATCAATTTTCTTATACAACTGCACACACCCACATATAGACACACCTAATAGCACACTGCATTATCATTGCACAATCAACCAACATTTAAAGCCTTAATTGAAATCAAAGTTTAACATGGTATGGGCCTTCAAATATGAACCATCACCACTACCAATTTGATGTTATGCTTGGCTTGACAAAATAGATGAAATCATGATTCGTTGATTTTACAATTCTCTTCTCTGATTCATCGTTGGAGAATCAGAATTGAAGAAGAGGTAATTTGATATTTTTGATTATAATCAGTGTACACGTTATACATATTTATACATGGTTTTGGTAGCAATATAATAGGTAACAACAAACAAATCTTTGACTAGTAAATGGATGGAGATTTTGGTTGACCGGAGAGGATCGTGGAGCAGATTGGGGCGTTAGAATAGGCAACAAATCAATTTTGATTTGTTGTATCGGCAATACTCTCCCTCAAGTTGGAGCGTGAACATCGATAATGCCCAACTTGCGGATAAGTTCATGGAAGCGATCTCTGCCTAGACCTTTAGTAAATATATCTGCGAGTTGGTGTTTGGTAGAGACTTGTCGCGGATGAACAACTGTTGCTTGGAGTTGTTGTCGTACAAAATGACAATCAATTTCGATATGTTTTGTGCGTTTGTGGAAGATTGGGTTAGAGGCAATGTGGATGGCGGCTTGATTATCACAGAACAGGGGAACAGTGACATTTTGCGGTGCTTGTAAGTCATGTAACAACTAACGGAGCCAGACGATCTCGCGACTAGTGGCTGCCATCGCCTGATATTCGGCTTCTGCTGAGGAACATGATACCACAGATTGCTTCTTGGACCTCCAAGAGATCGGTGAGGGACCGAGAAACAAGATGTAGCCAGTGGTGGATTTTCGTGTGTCGGGGCACCCAGCCCAATCAGCATCACAGTAAGCTTGCAGGCCGAGAGAGTTGCGGGACGATAGAAGTATGCCTTGACCTGGATTGCTCTTAAGGTAGCGTAGAACATGGAAAGCTGCTTCCAAATGCGGTTCTCTAGGTGAGTGCATAAATTGGCTCAAAATGTGTACTGCATAACTGATGTCAGGCCGTGTGATGGTGAGGTATAACAGTCTCTCTACGAGTCGGCGATACTGTCCCATGTCTTTACAAGGAGGGCCTTCTTCAGCCGTGAGGCGATGTTGTTGTGGTAGAGGAAATGATGTTGGTTTACATCCTGTCAGTCCACTATCAGCCAGAATGTCTAGAGCATATTTTCTTTGAGTGAGGACGATACCTGCAGGAGATCGGGCTACCTCGAGCCTAAGGAAATACTTAAGTTTTCCCAAGTCCTTAATCTTAAATTGTTGATCAAGGTGAATTTTGAGTTGTTGAATGCGAAGATGGTCAGTCCCAGTAACAATCACATCATCCACGTATATGAGGACAACAACAAATGAGTGAGGGGTCGTCATCGTGAACAACGAGTGATCTGCCGATGATGGCTTATATCCAAGTTTCATAATCGACTCAGTGAATTTGTGGTACCAATTTCTGGAAGCTTGCTTCAAGCCGTAGAATGACTTGTGCAGGCGACAAACATGATTCTCCCCCTGTCTAAAGAACCCCTGTGGTAGTTTCATGTAGACTTCCTCATGTAAATCACCATGTAGGAATGCATTGTTGACGTCGAGCTGGTAGAGTGGCTAGTTTCGGGCGGCAGCGATGTCAAGTAGACATCGAACGGTGACCATTTTGGCAACCGGGGCGAAGGTGTCGTTATAGTCGACTCCTTCAATCTGGGTGTATCCCTTGGCAACTAATCTTGCTTTATAGCGCTCGATGCTACCGTCAGGGCGATACTTCACTTTATAGACCCATTTAGAGTCTATGGTACTTTTTCCATATGGTAGTGTAATGAGACTCCATGTCTGATTGGCTTCGAGGGCTGCAACCTCTTTCGTCATAGCTTCCCGCCAATGTGCGTGTTTTACAGCCTGTTGATAATTTCGAGGCTCATCCGTAGAGGAGATAGCCGCTAGGAAGACAGAGTGAGTTCGAGACAATTTATTATATGAAACAGACTGAGAGAGAGGATATACCGTCGAGTTAGCAGATGGATGGGTGTTGTGCGGGACAGATTTTGTCGGTACAACGGAGGGCGGTAGAGTGTAATTATAACCACTTAACCTTTTAGATGTGGTTCGAACTCTCTTGCTACGCAATGTAACTGTTTCATCGAGTTGGGGTTCATTTGGTTGAGTATCAGGGGTGTCTTCTGTTGCGGTAGTGAGTGTGTCGGGCAATGAGGTGATGCAAGTTGAGTACCCTGGTGGTGGTATAGCAGACACGGGCGGTGCGTCTGAATTTGTTCTCATACATTGATCACCTGGAAAAATGTTCTCCCAAAACTGGACATCACGTGATACAATTGTCTTTCTTGATTCTAGGTCAAAGATGTGATATCCCTTACGTCCATTTGGGTATCCCAAGAAAACTCCAGGTCGTGCTCGAGGTGCGAACTTGTCTCGTGTCTGTTGGTGGACATAGCAAAGGCATCCGAAACTTCGAAGATGGTCGTAGGTTGGGCTTTTTCCATAGAGTAGCTCAAAAGGAGTTTTGTTGGAAATGACTGCAAGTGGCATTTGATTGATGAGGTACGCAGCAGTGAGCGCACAATCTCCCCAAAATTGGATTGGGAGTCGTGCTTGGAACCGGAGGGCTCGAGCAACCTCGAGTATATGTCGATGTTTTCTTTCAACCACCCCATTTTGCTGAGGTGTCCCTGCACAGCTTGTTTGAAAATTCATCCCGGTGTTACTGTAATATTGTAGTAACTCACCATGTTGGAATTCTATGCCTCCATCCGTACGTAGGCACTTAACATGGGTGTTGAATTGACCTCGGACCCAATTGAAAAAGTGCAATAGGTGAGATTTTACCTCTGACTTATGCTTCATAAGAAACACCCAAGTGGCCCTGCTGAAATCATCAACTATTGACAATAAAAAATGGCATCCAGACAGGGAAGGGGTGTGGTAAGACCCCCAGATATGGCAATGTATTATTTCAAATATGGTTGTAGTTTTATTTGTACGGACAGGAAATACCAGACGTGTCTGCTTGGCCCTACAACAAGCATCACAAACGCCTAATCCAAATTTATTGAATTGACAAGGCAAGTTTGGAACCAAAGGTAAACGGTAAGCTGGGATGTGCCCCAAACGACGATGCCACAATTCCGTGTCATTCCGTCCACGAGTCATCAAAGTCCTTCCCGTCATCGTTAGTCTAAGGTGGTACAGTCCGTTTCGCATTTCACCCACTCCAATCAGCTTCCTCGAGACTAAGTCATGTATCAGGCAACACTCAGAGTAAAAAATCAATGCACATTCAAGATCACGAGTTATTCTGCTGACAGATAATAAATTGAAACAGAATCCCAGAACTGATAGGACATTTTCAAGATTAATCTTGTCATATATAGACACTTGTCCAATGGCATTGACAGGGACCCTTTTCCCATTGGGCATCTCAACGGGTGGTAAATATGATCTTTAATTTAATTTTGAAAATAATGTGTGATCTCGGGCGATGTGATCACTGGCGCCCAAATCTATAATCCATGAGAAATAATTGTTACCAGAGTGATCGCTAGTGGCTGCCTTCACCATTGTGCCCGACGCCGAGAGACCTGCATTGTTATTATTTTTACCAATTAAATGTGACTTCTGTGCTTTCGACAATTGCCCTGTAATTTCATCAAAAACGCAGAACCAACGGCACCGCTTCCTGTCCAAGCTCCTCCGCCTCCCGTCCGTGCTCCTCCTCGTCTAGGATGGTGGTTCCGGTTTCCGCCGACACGCCGTCCTCCAGATCCGGGGACCCTCCAATCCAAGGGATGCTCAGAACGTGCGATCGGACGGTGGCATATTCGTCCCCCAAGCCCATCAAGAAATAAATTACTTGGTCTTCATCCCTCATAATTTGGATTCGGTCATTGACTCCACAGGTACATTTTTTACAAGTGCACCTCGGAGTGGACGGAGCCCGTGCAATTCATTCCAGGCTCCTTTAAGCTTTCCAAGAAATGTAGAAATTGATTGGTGATCTTGTTGCAGAAGTGCGATTGTCCGACGCAAAGCATATATACGCGGTGCAACACCCTGAGTGAACCGCTGTTACATATCGTCCCAAATTTGTTGGGTGGTTGATGTATGAACTGCACTATTGTGCAGCTCCTTGGAGAGGGAATTTATGATCCAAGATTTCACGAGAGCATTATTTTGAAGCCAGGCACGTTGATCGGGCCCGTCATCGGCCGGTAGTGAAAGCGTGCCATCAATAAAACCGAGCTTTTGTTTGTACATGAGGGCGTCATGAATCTTTTGACGCCAGGCGTGATAATTATCGCCGGAATCGCTCAATGGTTCTGTCACGAAAACCATGCCGGGATGATCAGCGGGGTGTAGGTAGTAAGGTGACTCAGGATCCACTGTAGGTCGTAGTGTTGATCCTGTCGCCTTGGTGATATGACCTACAATATCGCCGGTCATCGTTTGCTCTGATACCACGAAGAAAAGGTAATTTGATATTTTTGATTATAATCAGTGTACACGTTATACATATTTATACATGGTTTTGATAGCAGTACAAATCTTTGACTAGTAAATGGATGGAGATTTTGGTTGACCGGAGAGGATTGTGGAGCTGATTGGGGCGTTAGAATAGGCAACAAATCAATTTTGATTTGTTGTATCAACAATCAAAATCAACCCTTGTGATATCATCGTCAACAATCAAAATCAATCCTTGAAGGCCATAATCCTGATTTTAAGGCCAGTGACCTAAGTTTAAAAATGACCCTTGAGGCGAATTTGCGATCTGCGGATTAGAATTGCGGCTATAGTTCGACGATTGGCCGAGCCTTAGTCGGATCCACAAACGACCGTTGCTGGACCGAAACCCTCAACCTCCGGCCAAACATCAGAAGGTCAAAGTTTGATGACTCTCTCTTCTCTCTAGTTTTTTTTCTTTATGTTTTAATGTTAGGGCAGTTTGGCCATTTTCCAAGCAAAACTAGGCATGTGAGCTGCACATGACCTTATTTTAGATGGAAATCATCCATTTAAACATTTGATCCGGTTAAAAAATTGTTCACCGTGATAACGTGATCAATTCAAAGTTTACCGTGACAACTTAATTTTAATGTAACGTTGACCATAGTAACATAAAATTACCCTTTATAAATAATACCAATATTATATACTACATAAATGTCACAACAAGTAACAAACAAAAACAAACCCTAGCTCATTGATCACTTACAGAGAAAAATGGCCAACAAGTACCAGCAACAACCTCGGACCGACGAGGAATCGGCCACGCTCCATTCCTACGAGCTCATCAAGAAAAAGAAAAGGACCAAAATAGCAATCTACGCCGTAGCCTTTATGATATTTCAAACCGCCGTTATAGCGGTTTTGATGCTGACCGTCATGAAAGTCAAAACCCCCAAGGCCCGGTTCGGTCCGGTCCCGGTCCAAGACCTGACCACGACCGGCTCGGCCAACGGATCAACCCCCTCGTTCAAGGCCACGCTACTAACCCAGCTCACGGTTAAGAACCCCAACTTCGGTCCGTACAGGTTCGACGCCAATACGGCGACGTTTTCGTACGGGGGCGTCACGGTGGGGACGGCCACGGTCCCATCGTGGAAGGCCGGAGCGATGTCGAGGAAGAGCGTTGACCTGCCGGTGACCGTTGACTCGAGCGCGCTGACCAGCACGGCCGAGCTGGGCGGTGAGCTGGTCTCGGACGTGTTGACGCTGACGGGCCGAGCCGAGCTGAGCGGCTCGGTGAGGTTGGTGATGGTTTTGAGGAGGAAGAGGTCGGCTGAAGTGGATTGTACCTCGACGGTCAACGTTTCGAACAAGACCAGTGTTGTAAAAGTCGGCCCATGCGGCCGCCTAGCTCCGACTAGGCACCAAAATCGAGCCTACCGATTCGATTTAGGCCTATTCAGTCGTTTTTAGGCACTGATCCGGTTCAGACCGGTCCAATACTAGTTTAGGCTTGGTTTAAAGCTGGTTCGGGACAAAATAATTTTATTTTTATAACTTTTTTTAAAACAAAACACCATGAGAAATTTTTCAAGTTCATGAATAGTTTTAAGTATTGATAATTGAAATATGAATTTTGTTGTAAAAACTTTAAAGTAGATATTAAAATATGATTTTGAAATATTTTTATATTTTTTATTAGTTTTATATAGCAAAATATATATTTTTCTTAAATAAGTATATAATTTATTTAATATAAACTGAAAATAGAAAAATAAAATTTCGCCTAATCCCCGTCTAGTCTTCGCCTAAGCTCCCACCTAAACCCTCCGGAGGCCCTATCCAATTAATTGGCACCTAGCGATTTCTACAACCCTGAAGAAGACCATTAAAGCTCTCAAGTGCAAGTGAGTACGTTGCATGTGGTTTAGTGTTGACTAACTATCGTTTAGTGTCTTGTTTCTTGAATATTATATTTGAATCACGATCCTCGTGTGTTTATTATTTTTTTGTATGATATAAATATTTTTCGACTTGGTTCCTTTTCCTGAAAATTAGCTAGAAGTAGTGAAGAGTAGGAGTAGAGTGCAATACAAGTAATGTATGTGCACTGAGACTTGAGAGAAGACAATTTCGATACCTTGTTGGTCAACTGACTTGGCCCATCTCGAATTGGTCCCAATAAGTCACAATTCGGCTCGAAATAATGTTGCCATTATTTTCTGTCCTTGGGCTTCGTTTACGTGTGCACGAATTTGGGTTGGCCCTATGAAGCCCAATATGGATTCAAGCCCAAGGAGACGCACGTGTCGACAATGGAGGTACTAATAATTTTCAAGAAATTCAAATTCTTAAATCTATTTGTGACCGAGCTCTACAGAAACCCCAATACTCAATACCTACGAATCAGAAATTTATAAACCTCACTTTACAACTACGAGAATTTGTGGTAGAAAACAATCTTGTTCTTCTTTGACTTTGTTTTCTTACAGCCGAGGATATTTTCAGTATTACATTTAGTGAAATAATCATGTGTACGCACATGACCCATTTTCGGCCATTAATTTTAACATGACTCTAACGTTTGTCGTAAACTCATAGTTGGAGTACTAAAAATAGTTATGGTAGAAAAATGTGAAATGTCTATAGTTAGGTGTAGTAGAGAGTACTTTTTTCTTTAATACACCTCAACATTTTCACTCGCAGTGGAAAAGTTAAGGTTAGAAGACCAACTCAACTAAAATTTTAAATTTATCGTTAGATGATCAATTTTAGTTTTATACTTTTAGTATGCGTCTTTGCAAACAAGTCTGTTTTCAAATTTTGGATGCGAATACAGTTATTTTAGAATAAAAAATTTGAAGAGGTCAATAAAAATTAAATAACTTATTCAAAAGAAGTTTGAGGTGAACCCGAACTTTTTAAAAAGTAGTTTGTGCCTCTTTTTTGAAGAAAATGATATTTGAGTAGCTTATTTAGAGTAAGAATGATTTTTTTTCGGAACAGAAGTATGAGAGGAGTCTAATAAAAAAATAATTGGATATTTTTTGAAAAATATGTTAGAGAAAATTAGGTGAAAATAGATTCAAACTTATGTTCGCGCTGTCTAATACCACTTTAGAGGACGAATTTCACTAAAATTTTAAATTTAATCATATAACTAATTATAATTTTATACCCTACCAATCAGTACACGAAACATATATAATATCAACGTACTTGAGAAAGGCGAAGCCACGAAAAGACAAGACCCAACCATGCATCATGCCCAGATCAATTAATTATTCTGATATTGTATAAAATTGAGATACCTCTAAAAAAACTTGTTCTAAAATTCGAAAAAAAATGATCTTATTAATTAAATGTATCTCTTCCTATTCATGTAGCAAATTTTCTTCACAAATTTCTCATGTGTAGTCAATTTAATACATCACATATTAAACTAAAAATTATGCGAATTACACAACAATTGTCAGTTACCAAAACCACGACTCGGCAAATACCTTCCCAAATAAAACAAAATAATCTAAAAAAAATAACCATAATCCAATACAGAAAAGTACTTAACACTAATTTTCAATATAAATTAAAAACCCTCAGCTTGCCGGCGCTGACATGACATACCCTTAAAGACAAATCACTCAAAACCCATCCCCTCTCTCGGTCCACTCGCCTCCCGCCAGCTTCCTATTTCGTATCCAAAAAACCCTTTTTAGCCAACTTAATTACGATTCTGCCACCACCACAAAACCCTTATAAAATCCCCAAACCCCACAACACCCCTCGTTCCGTAATTCCACAATTTCCATTCTCTCCTCTCCTTCGTATTCGGCATGGCGAGAACGACGTCGGATCAAGAGAGCCAGATGGAGAGCCCCCTGGCCTCCAAGAACGACGTCGCATCAACGAGCTTCGAGCCCTTCAAAGCCCGCCACGAAGAGACCAGCAAGTGCTTCGTCTACGCCCTCGCGCTCTTCGTCGCCGTCAGCGCCGTCGCGCTGGTCTTCGCGCTCATCTTCCTCCGCGCCTCCCCCCCGGAGGCCCAACTAACGTCCGTCGCCGTCAAGAACCTCAGGCACGCGACGCGCGCCGTCAACAAAACAAACAACGCAACGACCTCGCTGACGTCACTCAGCGTCACCTTAACGGCCTCGATCGAGGTCAAGAACATGAACTTCGGGCGGTTCGAGTACGAGAACAGCACGGCGTCGGTGTTCTTCGAGGGGGCGGAGATCGGGCGCGGCGCGGTGGCGCGTGGGCGCGTGGGCGGGAGGG
>JAYMTP010007913.1:0-10541 GCA_036897365.1 Geranium brycei | reverse complement strand
CATATCCAAATGTAACAGTGGCTACACATTGTAGCAAATTTGCATAAACAAGAACGATTATGATTTCGGACCAGAATCGTTACACAATCCCATACAGATCTGGAAGAAAAAAAAACCTAACACCGGTAAAAGGACATACAAAATCGGAAACTGTTAAGGAAAATCAGAAAATGAAATCGAGAATACGGGTAGAAGTTCAAACCATCAAAAGATCGGAATTCCTTCAAATGGTGTATCCGTCATTGAAGAACCAAATGGAGAAGAGAAGCTCTCAGATTTTGCCCATCAGATAGAGAGATAGTGAAGGATCGGCGTTTTCCTCAACACAACAACCATCTGTTTAATTTTGAGGTCTGAGCTCAGTGGGTGTCTATCAACAATTTGGGGTTTTTTTTTATTATTGAATTGAAACGTGGTAGCCTTACCTCACGCACGTGTGCCACTTGTGTAAATGCAAAACCAAAAACTAGGTAGAAAACAAAACAAATAATTACAAAAAATAAATAAAACGAAAGGTGTAGGGTTTAAGCTTCAAATCTCATAAAAATTATTATTTTTAAATTATCGTATTTCAAACTTTAATTTATTTATAAGTGTTTAAATCTGGATAAAAATATTTAAACCGAGGTTTATATTTCAATTGAAATTAAAATCTCAAAAATAACTTTTTAGAGAAAATTTTAAAAATACTGATGAAATTCTGATTTTTTAATAAAAAGAAATAAGAATACTGTTTTATTTAAAATCATCTTCTTTAATAACTCGAGTTCAAGATATCATAAATAAAAAATCAACTCATACTGGTTCAATGTATTTGATCACTTGAATATTGATTATATTGAAGTAATTACCTAATTGGATGAATTAATAAATTATGCATTTTATTTACATGTACATATTACCTGTATTATTAAAAATTAAGTAATAAGACTTTCCATTTTTACCCCGTCGCGAAGGAATAAAATACTTTAGTTTGTTTGTAGGAAAGAAAAGTGTTTGATGAATAATTTGCATTAGAACAAGTATAATAAATGAAGAAGATGAAGAGAAAAGAAAGAATATATTTTAGAATGAAAGTGACCTCGTGGGTATGTTGGGTGCCACCGCCGCTATGATTAGGAATAAGAAGTGCCGGTGTTGCTGCCTGGTCGCTGTCGCCGGTGCCCCGTTTATCTGAAATTTCCGCCGCCGACGGCATCTCCGGTTCACAAGCTTGCTTTTGGAATTAAGGAAAGAGAGAACAGTACAGGCTTATGATATGAGAGTTTAATCAGGATTTGCCTTCTTTGTCTCTCTTTTTTGTCTTTCATTTTCATTTCATGTTTTCCAATATTTAATCATTCAAAATACATGGGCATTTATTTGGGCCTGAAAGGCCTTATCAAAGCCCGGGGTTATTTGTGTGATTCCACTCTGCTAGGGCTTGGGCAAAACCTGTAGAGTAGAGTAGAGCAGAGCAGATTAGTCATCTCTCTGTTGATGGTTTGAGATTAAGAATGTATAGTGGTTTGATTTTCGCATAATTCATCTAATGGATCTGCATTTCGATTTTTGCATGCTAATTGAATTTGACAACATGTTCAACAACAAAAATTGTTAAACAATATTTGTATCATTGACTTTGGTTAAGGATGCTGTAAAATTGTATTTCTTGTTTCTTTGCTGATATTTGGTCAACTAATTTTAAGACAGCATTGTATTTGTAGGGATTGACTCATTTCAGTATTATGATGTTTTTCTACTGCCAGTTAATGGTTTATTTTTGTGATATGTTCAAATTTTGATTCTTAATGACGGGAATTGGGCTTCTAGGTATTGCTTAATGACATTTATCAACTCACATTTTTTCCCGTGTTTTGAATTGCCAATTTGCACTTTTAAGAGAATGGCATAGCCACTTAGTTTTAGGTGTCATTACCTCATTTCTCTGCCACTGTATTTTACGGCTGATTGTGTGTCAACTAGTTTCATCTCTTACAACTAATTTCTGTTTTGTTTTTCAGTTGTGTAGTGTATTTCAAAAAGACAATCTGTGCAGCAACCCTTGAAATGTATCGCCATGGACGCTCATTGTTCTCTCTCTGCACATTGAAATCAGGAACCCAATCGTCTCTTGCACAAAGGGTCCTAAATGATTGCAACAAGAAAGATGCCAATTTCACACAGCTCTCCCTCGTTCAGTGGAGAGGTCGCTACCCTAGGATCTCAACCACCCAAGGCTGTCCCCAATGCACCAGGCAAGTCCCGAGATTAACAATTATTTTTTCGTGTATGAGCTTAGCTTCTTCATCAACTCAAGTTCGGTGCTAATAAACTTTTTTGTTACTCATGTTTCCTCTGAATTAGTTGTTGCGTGCTTGAGAGATGCACACTTCTGTTTTCATGTTTGTTTTTAATTTTAGTAACTACTGTACAAGGGCTTGAAGTATTGAATTGCTCCCATTTTGATATCTTAAGTTTGACAACTGTGATTTATATGTAGAAATAGAGAAATTAGATCAAATGTGATAATTGCGTTAAATTTGGATATACAGTTCCAATAGAACTTAGAAGGTATGGAAAATTAGGACCTGGAGGGAGGAGCTGATAAATTCTATGTTTCTCTGTGGAAGAAGATAATACTAGATTTTACAAGTTGCCGAGGGAGAAGTTATTCAAACTTGTAATTTTGAAATGATTCATCCAAAAATGGTGTATGGCTAGATTTTGCATAAAAAATTTCATGAGGGCCTTAATTGCAATGTGTGGTTTTGAAAAATCTAATGTTTGTTTGTTTGTGGTTGCTGATTGAAAAGATCCTTTCTTGGGCAGGTGGTTCTGAGTATTTGAATAGTGCTGTTGTTTGTTCAACGAACACTGAATGCAGGTGTGGTGATATTAAAGGGCACTTCCCTTGCTCCATATTCCCTGAAATTCCGGGGCTTGTTTCATTCTGCAAATCGAAAGGGCTTTGATGATGGGAGGTATGCCAAGTCCATGAACTTTATGAGGGGTGCCATAGCACAAGATGAGAAAGACGGATTCGGTGGCCATCGCCTTCCTCAGTATGAAGATGTTGAACAAAATGCTGATATTGTCCACATGAAGATTGGGCGCAACAATACTTTTATTACTGTCACAGATAGTAAGGGAAATAAGAAATGTGGGGCTTCTTCAGGATCTTTGCCAGGATATAGAGGCGGCCGCTATTCAGCTGATGCAACTGCAGAACATGTTGGAAGGCTTAGTAGAAATTTGGGCTTAAAGTCAGTCATAATGAAAGTAAATGGATTCACATTTTTCAAGAAGAAAAGGCAAGCAATCATGAGCTGGAGAGACGGATTTAATCAGTCTTGAGTAGGAGACCAAAATCCCATTATATGCATTGAGGACACGACTCGGCGTGCTCATAATGGATGTCGACTCCCAAAAAGACGTCGTACTAAAAAAAGTAACAAGCTAGGCGCAGCCTACCGTTGGTTTGGTTTGACTTGGGATGAGGTTTTGCATTCCAATTACATGGAGCACAAGCTAGTCTGGCATAATATCTTGAACTGCTGTTGTTTGGGATACCAGTTTCATTCCAATGTTAGATGGAACACTGAATTTTGAGTAACAATTTCTAAAATAGTCTACATATTTAGGATCTTGGTTTAAGGTCTTCAACTCGTACTTTAATACATTTTAAGAAGAGAGAAAATGACAATTTACTACCCTTAGCTAAATATTTTTTTTAAGTTTACCATACTGCGTTAAAGATGTATGAAATGATGATTATACCCTAAAATTTCATCATATTCTTCAATTAGTCTATCAGTACTTCCAATTTACACCTTTTGCATTAAAATCTAAATCTCAGCAAGTACTTCCATTTAAGCTCACATTCAGTACTGTGACCTACTTATTTATGTGTAATCTCAGCAGTTACTTCCAGAGGCATGGTGAAATCATTTTTTGGTCTACATGTTAAATCTCTTTTAAGGTAAAGGCCAATGCCCGTCTTAAGCGAAACTGGTCAAGGGAGGCATGATTGGCACTGCGATTGGCCCAAAAGGGTTATTTGAAACAGACAAAGATGCTGATAATTACCCGGGGGAATTTCAGAAGGAGAAGCTAGAACAAGAGGCTCAGAAACTACGTATTAGGATGAGTGAAGTGAAGTGATCTCGGAGAGGCAAGAGAAAGGGTATGATGTGGACTGATCACAAAATGAAGCATTTAGTTTAAAAGAATTAGCGTCAAGAAGTTTGGTGATTTTGTTTATAATCTTTGCTCGTCTTACTTTAGTTGACTCTAAACTTCAACATCTACTCGAGTTATATATATATATATATATATAACTTGAGTAGACGTTGCAAGTATACCATTTTCAATCACTCCTGAACCTTGATATATACCATTTCAGTTCAGGCCAACAATGGAAACCAATTTTTACATAAGATAAAAACACACCAATTCCATACATGCATGAATATTCATAAACATTCATATCAAATGCATACATGCACCTATAAGTTCCAAAACTAGACAACACGGATGCAGGAAACACAACTTATTCCTGTATTGATTTGATACATATGTTTTCTCTGTCAAAACTTAGAGAATCCCTTTCCATTTTTACTACTGTAATCTATGATGCACTTTGCGGTTTGTTCACTTTGCTATACTTCCCAAACTTTCTAGACACCGCTGCATCAGATAATGTATCCCAAACCTGCAAATTTTGACCAACATTATTATATCACTGCTCAAATCTCAATTGCAAGAATCTATAAGAAAATATAACTCACTTCCAGTTTCCCCTTAGAGCCTCCTATTCCCAGTAGGAACGGAGAGTCTTCTGAGAAGGATATAGAAAATACAGCTCCCTGGTAATAAAATTGGAACAGAACAGTATCAATTGAATCTTTCGTAATGAAGATTAAACAATATCGAAACAAAACCCATCTCTAACAAAATAAAACAATATTTATGCATCACTTACAGCTTTGGGGTTCATGGATGCAACACACGAGGGTTGGCTGTTTGACAAATCCCACAGTTTTACCTGGCACCAAGAGAACAGAAACAAATAAGTACAAAACAACCACATCAAGTCTGCAGAATTTAAGGAAACCAACTGGGATCCCGAAGAATTACCATTTTATCTGTGGATCCAGTCGCAAGAAGCTGCAACGGACAAAAAAGGCATATCATGTGCATTAAGTTGATGAATTATGATAAATGTATGAAACCTAAGGAGATGACAGATCAATACATTTGGTGCTGCGGGATTGTATGAGATTGTGCAGACAGCTTTGTCATGTGCATGCAGTGTAAAGCTTGGTTTCGGCTGAGAGGATGGATCAGAGGTAGCAACTCGAATATCAAAACCTTGGATCGTCCCGTCTTCAAGACTCACCTACAAGATCAGCAAAGGGACAACTATTGACTACTAATTTTTAATAACCATGAGTAAAATTTACTGCATATATTTTACGCTTCAGTGCCATATATTATAGATTTATAGTCATATGAAGTTGGAGTGCAAACCACAAATGAGTGCTCAGTGTGTGGATCCCAAGCCAAGCTTTCAACATCAGCTGTGACTGACCACTTAAAACCAGGATGAGAAGGGTTCCTTCCATCCCTCTGCATTGAAGAACATGGAGAATAAGTGAGGTTGCAATGTTTTAACGTTGTTTATCGAAAATAAAATATATTGATACAGGACCCTAAATTAACCAAAAATGCATATATTACCATAACTACAGAATGATCAAAAGATCCACTGAGAAGCACATGTGGACGGTAATGATTCCATGCCACAGCTTGAACCTGTAATATAAAGAGAACATAAAATATAGTTAGCTGAGCGGCTGTTTTACGCAGGAAAAGAATTTTCTATTTTTGGAATAGCACTGTAAAATCTGTATGGTGCGAAATTGCATGTTTGCACGTTTTGATGTATATTGGAGAAGGGTGGGGGTAGAGAATATTGAATGACCCGCTGTGCAGGTATTGGCTATCGGTAAATTAAGCCACCGTACTTGTGCATCGAATGGGGTGATTTTTATGCACCCAAAAGTTCAACTATGATAATGTAACTAGAGCTCTAGTAAATGAAGGGCACATGTAGAAGTGCTTTTCTGATTTAGAATATCACTAGAGATCAACAAAAAAGTTCAGGAGAGAAAGGAGTGAAAGAAAGATTTGATCTTGCCTTGTCAGTATGTTGCTCCATAGTAATTTGGCATTTTCCAGTAGCCACATCCCAGATTTTTACTGAATTGTCCGCACTTGCGCTTGCAAGTAGATTCCTGTGTTCATGTGACAAGCATTAATTTCAATCAAGTATGATGCTTAACGAGAGATAAAAGTAAAGACTAAACGAGGTAGCACACCTGAACTCTTTGTTCCAAGCAAGACCAAGAACTGAATCAGTGTGGCTGCCTTCTACATACTTAATTGATGTCTGACATCAGTGTGGCAAGGCCAGAGTTAGTGTCACAAAAATGTTCAATACAAAATAGCCATGGTTGAGAACTAGGATGCAGCCAAATTATAAATAATACAAAAACCCTCTATACAGTTTCCATAGTCCTATATATAGATGATCAAGAATTTTAATCAAATAGGAATACACCTTAATAATTTGTTGGTGTTGATGTCGTGATTAGAGGCCATATCAGGTTTGGATTTGTATAAAAAAAATCTCAGTATTTTCTAATCAATTGCATTTGCACAGCACTTCAAAGATTTCTTTCTGTAAGCTGCAACCTTCTTAAAAGGAATATTGCATGTCAATCAATTTTCAAGAGGTTTACAATGACATCACATAATTAATACTTCAGGACGGTGGGTACAAGTACAACGGATTATCAGTTAGCTGGTTATGCAAGAATGACTGTATCACGCTATTATATACACACATAATAGAAAATTGTTTATAAATATGAATACATAAGGCTTCAATAACACACCTTCTCCTTTTTCTTCTTCTTCTTTTTCTTCTCCTCGGCTATGCCACCTAATACTAGGCATGGTTGTACTTCATCAAGCTGAAAATTGGTAAAGAATTTTGTTATACAATCTAATCGAAATTCAACTAACAATTTATGAGCTCGAGGTTCATTATTCACACACAATGTCAAGATCCCATATTTCAATTGAAGGTTCCATTGAGCCAACTGCAATGAAGTTTCCTGGCAACATGAAGAAAAAATAATGAGTCCCATGCACCATAATCATGAAATGGCGGAGCAAACAAATTCAACATGACTGACAGCTGGGAAAATATATTGAGTTTTCTTTGTTTGTACATCCAGTAGAAAAACTAAACATGTATAAGAGAACTTCAAAATTCTTGGTTATACAAAAAAACGGATGCACAGACAAGTCAAGTTTTATCTAAGAAGGTCTCAGACGTTACATACCTTTCTCTCCACCTTTGATAGGGCAGTCGAGCCAGGCTGTGCAAAGGGGAAATGCTGAAATCACAATTTCATGATGAACATACATGTTTGGACCATCGTCTGATTCTTCATATACTAATACCTGTAAAATACAGTTGTTAATTACATGCATTGCTCAAGAGAGATAGAGAGAGCATGCACTCTTGAAAGAAGTTCACATACCTCAAGATGGCTAACATCGTCTTCATTGCGTGCACAAACAATGACTGCATCTGTTGGATTTATGATCAAGTCTTCAAGATCTTCAGAGTCATCATCCTGGAAGAATAAAATAAATAAATTTCTTTAGTGCAAAGCATCATAAGCCGAAGAGTAAAGGAATCAAGTAACCAAGAAGCCATACATCTTTATCCTTCAGATATGGGTCAGCTTCATTACTTGGGTAGTAAAGGTCCCCAAGCCCTTTGCTGAATAGCTCAACACCTAACAAAAGCCATAAGCAAATGAATTTGAAGTCACAACATTTAACTTGGCTGACTTAAAATATAGATGCAATGTTCCATTTCTGCATCAACTATGTTTCCTACGAGGATAAAAAGTAGCTAAACAACAAAAAAGAAATTTGAGAACACATAAAACAAATTAACAATACCATCTTCATCCTCATCATCATAATGTTCCATGTCAAGTTCCATAAGGCCATTGGTTATTGCCTCAAAATCAGTCCCTGACTTTTTGGAAGGTTTGCCAAGTGCAACTGCCGCTCCTAACGCCTGGGCGGCTTCCTCTTCCTCTTCCTCTTCAACCTGCTTGGAGGATTCGGCATCCATCCCCCCATCATCTTGCTCACTGTCACTGTGCCCGCTGCATAAACCAATAACATCAATATGAATATAGCCATAACAAACATATATTTTCCTCTCTAAAACAAAGTGAATTCATTCATCACAAGAAACACCACAACAGCATAATAATAATCTCCTCAGTTAAAGTTGCAGGGCAGCATCATTGTCATTGTAAGAGATCAATCGCTACAAACAAGTACTAATTACAAGATAAAATATGACCCATTAAAGACCAAACCCCAAATAAAGTCCATAATCGTAGGGGATTGAAATAACTCAGAAAATGAAAATAACCTTGTATCGAGAGCACCGCTGTTGATAAGCTCTTCGATTTCCTCCTTGGAAGGAGGCTCGGCAACCTCTGGCACCGATTTTGCGACCCCTTTGGGCACCCATGAAATTGCTGCTATCATATTCGGCGGAGGCTCGGCCTGGATGTGGCGGCGGCTGTGACCTTTCCTTCCTCTCTCGGCGGGTTTAAGTTAAACCTCTGTTATTCGAAGCCCTACTCTGCTTACCGCATCCTCCCCCGTGGTTACATACGATTATGAAAAGGGAAAATCACATTTTTGTGAACTTGAATATACAATATTTCCACTTTCATACCCTAATTATTTTTCAATGTCCTAACTATTATTTTGGGACAACTCACCTTCAAAATACCAAAAGTATCTAAACTACCATTTAAATTGAACCGGTTCAATTTAAAAAATCTCTGGTTCGGCGAATAGATCAAACCAGAATTTGATTAGTATAAAATTACTATTTTACCCTCCATTTAATAAGAAATATGACTCACAATTCAAGGATATATTTGTCTTTTCAAATAACAAATTAATAATTGAAATTTTTTATATCAGGGGTAATTTGGGTATTTTATGTATTTTATGAGTAAGTTGTACCAAAATGATAGTTAGGGTACTGAAAAAAAGAAAATAATAATAACTAGGGTATGAAAGTAGAAAAATAGTATAATTAGGTGCACAAAAATATCTTTTTCCCTTATGAAAATAATGTGTCACCAAATGAATAAACTCAATCAATAATCAAAAAATAATAATCACATTTTAGTTTAAGAGTCTCATACTATGTATATATCGCTTATGGGCAAGGTTATGAAACTCGGAATTCGGACAAAAGCTCGACTCACTGAAAAAAAATGAGAAGAACTCATAACTCAGGCAAAACTCGATAAAACTCGCCGAACTCGACAAAACTCGTTGTGTATTAAAAAATAATTTCAAATCTATATATTCATGTGTAATATTTATTACATACAAAATTAATTATATCTTTTTATTTATTTATTTATTTCTTTTAAAAAATTAATATACATATTTATTAAAAAAATTAATTAAAATTTCCAAAATAATTCAAACATGTATAAAATAAGCTCATACCTAAGTTTTAATACATATTCAATTTATTTGAGGCCTAGGCCCAGGCTTTTATTTTTGCTTTAGCTAGCCCAAACCAAGGCCCAGACTTATACCCCACTATTCATTTACCCTAATCTTTATATTCACTGAAACTTTAACATGAAATATTAACAACGACAACGCATGTTGAATCTCGCGGCGGCGCGACGGCGATGGATTGAACCATCCATTCAAGTGGAAGAGCGAACGGTCGACCCTCGCCTTCACCGTCAACCATTACCTTCACCTTCAACTGGCTGAGAGACGCATCCCAACCCTCACCTTCGTTGCTCCAGCGCGTCCCAATCCTTCTCCGCCAAGATCGGCTGCTCGTTCGCCTGGTTCGGTGGTTTCGACGCCTTATAGCCGCCTTGGCGGCCGTCTCGATCGTGTTGACTGAACTTTGACCGAGTTCTAGGCGAGTTTTGATGAACTCGTCTCGGTGAGACACAAAATACCGGATTCCGGCCGAGTTTTGGCGAGTTTCATAACACTGCTTATGGGTAATTATACGTAAGTACACTCAACTATACGTCATTCACACATAGGTATCCCAAATTATAAAATTTGATTTTACAGTCACCCAAATTACATTTTGTCTCACTTAGCTCTAACGAATTAAATCTAACATAATTTTGAAATAAAAATACCAAAATACCCACAATAGTTTTGATTTGAAATCAGAATGATCTGACCGGTTTACTTCTGGTCTGACCAGTTCAAATTTAAAACTTATTTATTTGGATTTAATAAATAATCATTAATTAAATAAATATCAATAATATTATTAAATTAATAAAAGTTACAAAAAAACTAAATAAAAAAACATTAAGTCTTATGTGAAATTTACCAATCTTAATATGTAATATTAAGTATGTATTAATAATATTATATTATTATTATTA
>JAYMTP010007912.1:0-10542 GCA_036897365.1 Geranium brycei | reverse complement strand
TTTTGTGTGTTTGTGTGGATTACAGATAGAAGGAGGATCCATCTTTTGGTGCTCCTGAATCGGGATTCGACAAAAAATAAGGTAAAACCGAAATCTCAACCTTTAGGGCTATTTCGTAGATCTATCGCATAGATAAGATCCTGACGGGTTCGGGGTTATTTTATTTTAATTCCGTTGCGTAAATCTTTGTTTGAGACCCTCCGAATTCCAACATCAACAACTTTAAGTGTTAATAATTATTAATAATATATCGACACTATTTCTTTCTTCAAAATTATTTATCATTGGATTCTCTTTGATTTGATATACTATAAGTTCGAAACAGAGCTCGTATGAGAGATTTATGACATTTGAAAGTTTAAATATATTATTAATATTATTTTAATTAATCATCTATATTATTTTATTTTTATTTCAAATGTATAGTTATTAATGGGAGGATCCACGATTACTGAAACTGTTGGAATGATTCATGCCAGTTTTTCAGAAACCTGCTAGCTTGCCTCCAAGAAGGCACATGACCACACAATACCACTGGTTTCAGGCAGCAAACCACCCTCACTGAGACCTTATAGGTACAGTTTCCAGCAAAAGAACATTGTAGAGATGATTGTGCAAGAGTTACTGAATGAAGAGGTGATTCAGGCAAGCAACAACCCATACTCATTTCCAATCCAGTTAGTCAAAAAGAATGATGGTTCATGGAGAATGTGTGTGGATTATAAGCAGCTGAATGACCACACCATCAAGGAAAAATTCTCAATTCCAACTATTGAGGAGCTGTTAGATGAACTTGGAGGAAGCTGATACTTTTCTAAGATTAACTCAAGGTCATGATACCATCAAATCAGAATGGGAGAAGGAGAGAAGCCAAAAACTGCATTTAGGACACACCATGGTCACTTTGAGTTTAAGATAATGCCCTTTGTATTGACTAATGCCCCTGCTAGTTTTCAATCACTGATGAATCAAGTCTTTAAGGACTATCTGAGAAAATTTGTTTTAATTTTCTTTGATGATATTCTGATTTATAGTAAGAATTTGAAGGACCGCCTTCAACTGAAACTGGTTCTGAATAGGCTTAGTGATGAAAAGCTTTATGCCAAAGGAAGTAAGTGTGAGTTTGGAATTCAAAATTGGAGTACTTGGGCCGCATAATTTCTGATGAGGGGGTCTCTACTAATCTAACCAAAATTCAATCCATGGTGAGGGGGTTCCTAGGGTTGACTGGGCATTATAGGAGATTCAAGTAGATCAAAATTTTAAACACTATTTTTTTTATAAGTTTCTATGCCATCCAAGACTATTTAATAATTCACCGATAATTGCAAGTTAGTTATAAACCAGTCAACCACTAAATAGTTATGTAATATTTATTTTTATAGACAAGAATTTCACCAGCTTAATAACATTGATCTGTCAGTGAGAAAACAAACAAAAAACGAACCTGAATATTCAGTTACAAAATTGCCCCAAAACTATGTAGAGCTGCACCCATTTCAGAATGACCACTAGTCCAAACCCATGTCAACAACTTTGCTCTTAGTCTTATAAAACACACACCACATTAAAAATTTACACCTCGTTGGCCACTTTATTCTGCAACCAGTTCAAGTCAGTTTGGGATTATCTCTGCTCTTTCTATACCCATGCAAACTGAGATCATAATACTCGTGAGTGAACAACTCTCAAACATGAGTGATGATCTTATAATCTTGACCTTCGCATGCATTTGATTGGGTTAAAGGGAGTGTTCCTGCGCGTAGAATTGAATGGGTGTCTACTCAAGGAAGCCGATCCTATATCCCAGTCTTCAACATTCTTGGGAACACATGCGTCAAAAAGTATTTGACCCAGAACCCCGTCAGCATTCATGCTTGCTCTGCTAGGCATGCGAATTAAACCTTCCTTGCTTTCTGCCAGTATGGATCCACCATCATAATATTCCAGTGAGTTGGGTATAAGCAACTGATCGCTCAGTGCAAGAGCGCCTTCCTCGAACCCCTGGTTGGATCTCAGTGCTGCTTTCCTCAGGCTGGAGACAGTTTCCATGATTTCTTCATGTGTTCCCTCCACTCCAAATCTTTCTCCTTCATGGCGTTGAATTCGTTGGGAATGAACTGCTATTGCTTTACTGAGGAACTCGGTCACAGCAGCCTTGTAGTCAGTCGGATACACCCGAAAATGACCTGCAACGACGATTAATCTCATAAACTGTAGCACATTTGGAAGCGGTAAACAAATTATCCAAGAATGAAACAATGCTTAGCACCAATGAGTATTAACCTTGTCTTTGAAAGAAATAAATACTTCATGCTCGCATGAGGAGCACTGGTCAAATTGTGATTAAAAACAAAGTGTTTAAATGTTTGCCTCTATGCACTGTTACATTCCATCGTTTGAGTATGGGTAACACGTTGTTCGTTACTGTCCCCATTCCCACCTAAATTAGAATCACCAGCACCACAACTTTCACCAGGACATAAAGAACTTTGTTTTCCCCACACAACATGCAATTTAAATATCAAAACTTCATTGGTTTTAATAAAGGGACAAGCCACTCTCAACTACCACAGCACAATCTCCAGTAGGGTGGACACTCACAACTACCCGATTTAATATTTCTTAGGCATATTTTGCTATAAATAAATAAAATCATCTTCTTGACACCCTAAGAAATATTGAAGTCCTATTCAGCAGCCCTATAAGATGGTTGTCGATCCCACATTTCAAAATTTCCGGGTCCGCTACTGTCTCAAGTTGAGGCAAATCGTAATTTAATGTTTAAACATATTTATCAAGGTCGGGAACAGACCTACATGAGGAGAGCCATTAAACTTCACGAGTTTAACATCGCCCCCAAGATCTTGTAGTCGTTGAGCAAAATTGCATATAACTTCACAAGGAGCAAGATCATCACTGTCTGAATAAAATATTAGATATGGAGCCCCCATGCTCTGCATACAAATAGAAATCAATAACATAGAAGAAATAAAGGTACAATATTCAAGCAGTAATAGATCGTGTATACTTACAACCGAGGAGTATAGAGTCTGCCAATACTCAGCACGGTGTGATTCAAACCTGCTAAGGAAGAGAGCATCGAGACCAGAAGCAATGTGATGTACTACCCATGATACTACTCTTGGTGGTTGGGACATTTTCAGAACGGTAGGGTGAAGAATAAACCGGGTGCCCAAATCACTAGTAAAATCTACTGGACTAGAATCATATATATGGCCAGAAATACAGCTCCTAACCAATCGATGATCATCCTTCACATTCAAACAGAATAAATAATTTAGTCTTCAATCTTTAGAGACATAGGCATTAGATTAAAATGAGCCACATTTTTTCTCCTTATATAAGTGTTTAGGAAATACATAATTACAACATTCAATTTATATACTCCATCTGTCCAAAAATATCTGTCCCATTTACTTTTTAGCAAAGATCAAGTCTGAGGGGTTTTCGAATAGAGTGTTAGTACTTCCATTTCGCATAACCCGTGATCTCCATGTGGTACACCGCTAAGTGATTGTAACTAAATTAAACCAAAGATGCTATTTATAATTCATACCTAACTAACTTTCTGAACAAGAAATGTGACTGTTTTTCGGACATCCAATCTTAGAAAGTGGGACTTATTTTGGTAATGGGTTCTAATTAAAACACCTCTTCATTGAATACACAACTTGCCAAAAACCTTCATAGGAAAAAATGATCAGATACGCCCAGACCATAGTGAAATAAAACATTTAAATATTATCAATAGCTGAAAATGATTCGCACCAGATTCAATTGTAGCTCACTTTTACCCTCAATTATCTGCAAGAGGAGGCAATTGCGTTAGTGAAACCAAATTACTACAGCTGTGTAATATTAATCAGACTGCTTCCACACATGAGCAGGAGAGTTTGTGTTGATGTTAAGATGAAGAAAATATAATTTATCCACAGCTTAGACGAGTATACCTGAAGAACCTTATACATGCATGCTTTTGGTCCACCAGAAAAAGATGCAAATACAACCGGGCATGGCTTAAATCTTAGCTCCTTCATATCAGAAAAAAAAGGAAAGAAAAATAAATTACAAGATATTTTTGTTGACACGTCAAATTATAACTAAAACGATAGAGCAGTAAAGTTGACATCTAATAGTACAACCATATATTATATACATAAGATTTTGTTTGTTTAGGAGAATATTGATCGAGAAAATTGAACCAACATATTCTGGTAGATGGAAAACTGTAACAACACTTAGGAGTTAGGACTGACCTCAACAAGTTCAGTGACAATGTCAAATGCCAGACTGGCAGCTTTATCAGGGAAGAACCTGCACAGATTACAGATATCAAGCTCACTGGGCATGGCATAAAGAGACAGATTGAATTGCAAAACCACTTTGAGATATAATCATTTAGATGCTCTTTTTTAGCCCACTCTACTACCAGCATTTAACTAGCCAAGAAGAGGCTAACTTCAATCCCTAACCCTTATACTATCATGTACAAAACTTAATGGTGCTATGTGTTGAAGGTACAGGGACCAAAGTAATCAATTTAGTAATTTACCAACAAAGTACATACATATATCAAAGGAACATAAAACCAAAGAACTAATAATGAACAAAAAACACACATGTGATTTTCTCCAACGAATCAGCCCCAACAATCCAATTATAATTTCACAAGGCCAAAGCTATAATTAGAATCACCACAATAACAAGGAACAGAAAATGAAGCATGTCATATTAGCGATTTGTCAGAGTACAACTATAAGATCCGAATCAACCCATCCACTGGATGATAAGGCCAGTACAGCCATTGATGCTTGTCCTAAGTAAAAGCCTTATTTTTTTCCCAATTGTAATCAAGGCCTAAAAAATATCCCTATCTTGATAGTTAATGTTAATCACAAGGAATTTTTTTTGTCCGAGAGGCTGTTTCAGTTTCATTAGTCAATGCCTAAAAATCTGAATCAACTAGCAGTAACACCCATTTATTTTCATCCATTTCCTGCACAGCACCAGATGTATCAAAAATTGTTTGTGAATACCCAAACCAATAAAGTGAAATGAAAGAAAGAATTGAGAAGCAAATATAGATCCAATGAAAAAGGAGCTCACATGTTGAGAAATTGGGAGTGGCAAATGAGGGAGTTCCAGCCCAGAGACTCGAAGAGGTCGACGTAGCTCTTCAGGTGTTTGTCTTGACTCGACATCCACGCGAACACCACGACGATCCCTTCCATTTTGCCGCCATCTCGCTCCCTCCCCCAGTAGTGCCTCCCCCCAAATCCCCACATCAAACTCAACTCCCAAACCTACACGACTAATTCAGCTCCAGGCTTGTTTCAAAGAGGAAGATGAAGGAAAGGTTGAGCTGCGTGTCTCATTCTGTCTTATACATATACAAGGGAGTGAAACAAGGAGAGATGTTTTGGACATTGTTGCCCATAGACTGCGGGACACGTATCATGTGGGACCCACCATACGACGTTGACACGGTTCGTTGTTTTACACGCGGCAGTGACTGATTGGATGAACCTGTGGGTGTGCATCAGAGGAGTAACGCCAGCTAGTACTAGTAGAGCAGGACCATTATTTTCTTGGATGATAATAATCAGATGAATAAATTATTCACGTCGTTTTCAGTTTCTTGAGCAAATAAATTTTCCTTCCAAACACCACACGCCAACTCGGTCTCCAACCTGATTTCATTAGGAAATATAAATTTTAGGCTACTTTTAAGATTGAGTTAGTTGAATAATTTCGGACAAAGTTTTATATCACTGATCAAAAGTAGAATATGCTTCTAATGTTTCAAGACAGGGTTGATAGAATGGGAAGGCCAAAAATTAATTTTCTGAAATTAAAAACGTGATATAGTTTCAATAAAAATAAGACCAGTCCCTAAATGTCATTGAAATTAAGACGTTACGATTAATTTCAAATATTAAACTCGGAAACAACTTGTTGGTTTTGAGGATCATTCATGGATGCATAAATATAACAGGCTCATACAAGCTTCACTGCCCCATCACCAGGTATCATTCACACTTTTCTATTTCTACAGCTGCAGGCAGGCTTAAGATTTCTTCTTTGCATGTTCACAAAAGGGAGTTGAAATTACACAACTACTGACTAATCTCTGTTACAAGCTTCCCGAGTGCCTCGGACGAGAGAGGGACATACAGGCAATCTTGGCCATCCGAGTGCCTCCTTGTCTTGACCAGCTCGTGATCTTTAAATTCCGTCAAGTGGGAGTTCAGTGTCATCTGGCTGCTCACCAAGAATCTCTCTCGGCATGCAGTGTACAGATCACCGACGGGCATCCCTGAAAGGTGGCAGCGTTATTTTTAAAAATGTAAGATCTAACGATGTGAGTGAAATGAATAGGCTCCAAGAACATGGGTTCATGATGTTCTCACCTTCTTCATCAGGATGGGATAACTGGTAGTCTGCAAGAACTTTGAAGACACTCTGGGCATTGGGCGTCAAACTCTGTAGAACAATTGTAGCCGTCTTGGCACTAGTGGTTACGCCGCCATTTGCAAGAATCAAGGGGAAGAAAATTCCTTCCACGTTGTATGGTGAAAAGGTGGGTACATGATGCCACCACCAGTTGAACTGCGTGTGAACCATCTTCTTGTCCCACACTGCACAGTTCCATGATACAAATATTAGGCTTGCCACAAATTCTCTTAAAGAACATCCTATTAATCCAGCATCGCTGACAAATATTATTTTTCGAGTAAATATACTGCATCAAGGGAATACTAGAAAGATTTTCTATTATAAATGGCAAGGAAGGATGAAACTAACACTTGAACTTTCTCTTGTACAGAACTGAGCAGGGAATAAATTCAAGATTCAAAAGAAAACTCCAAGTTACTAATCTAAACCCCTCCTAGAGATAAGGTGATGAGGAATATTACACAACAAAGACCATTGCATATACTCACTATACTGTATGTAATACAATACTCCTTCTATCCCAAAACAAGTGTTAACTTTTAAAACACGATGTCCCAAAATAAGCAAACTCGGCTATATGTGAATTACCAATTACATCCTTACTTTGATTTAGTAACAACTAAGTGGGGTAGCACATAGGAATCATGGGGAGCATGCAATTGAAAGATAGGCACTAACGCCACTAATCCTTAATATTTGCTAAGCAGGTAAAAAGTAAATGGGGTGTTCATTTTAATACTAATGAGTACAAATAAACCCCGGCGCAGAAAATTCATAACCACTGCATTTTCTACCCAAAACAACTGAAAAATTCAGACAAAATGAAAGTTTGCCGATTAATGGAACCACAAAAATGTAAAGTGTGTCAGCTCAAAACTGCATAACATCTATATTATCTACTGAATAATTCTTCTCATACAAAATAATAATAATTAGATACTCACAGAGGGGTGCATTCACATGGTCAATAGAGGCAACAACACGAATTAAGGAACAGGAAGCAAGCCGTGCAAGATACTGTTGAGATTCCGAGTCTCTTAGCCCTGGTCCATCAATGTTATGAATGACAATGCAGACAAATTGATCCGTTTCCTCCATCTGTGATCCATCCAGAAATGCAAGTAGATCCTCCATGGACCGGGAATTGAATGGCTGTTGAGCTTTAGGTAAGTTCCCTGTAGAAGTCTTCCGTTTGGTTTTCAATTGGTCCCACAGAACTTCTGCAATGGCAACCACAGCCTACATAACAACAGGGATCTATTAAAGGGGCTAATGTGGAAAATTCGTTATTTTGCAAATGTGTAGTCTCTATTAGCTAGGCTCATTATTCGGAAACACCTAAATAACCCCTACTAACCATTAACCGTATGAGAAACATCATTACTTTCCGGTACGCAACTTTTTTTATTGTACATGGCATAAGATCACGATTCACGAGGAGTTTTGCTATAGGATTCGTGTAGTCATCTCAATTTGTTAGCAAAAGGCTTAGTTGTGGTTGGTTGTATGCACGATATTATACACCAAAATATGTTTTGTTACCATCAGCCTATTGAACATTCCCCAACAAAAATAATCAGACATTATAAAATTGGGAAGTGAAATATCATTAGGTTCAAACATGCAAAATAGATATAACCACAATATCAAAATTGTAAGTTATATATTTATGTGGAGCCTTGGTAATGTACCTGTTTAATATTAATGGATTGGAGATAGCCATTGATTACAACTACAGAGTATTCAGTCAACGATGTTGAAGCAAAGTCTTCAATCAAGGCCTTTTTAGATCCAAAACCATACATTAGAAGACCAAAACCACACCTGTCACATTACAAAAGAACATTGGGAAAAACGTGAGAACAAATGTCTCATGCCATGGTGGTGTAATTTAAGACTTATCTTCTGCCATTACCTCTTATGTGGCATAAGAAAATTTATCGTATTAGATAAGCTACATAGACCAAGACAAGAGAATGACATAAATCAATTCTCTACAAATTTTAACAACTAGGAAACAATTTATCTCCATGTAGGAAAGCCGATGGCCAATCGTGATGATTGCCAGCGTGTTAGTTATCACTCATGGGACAGTAAACGCCTAAAGGCACCCAAATATAGATAAGCTACTTGAGCAAAATAGAAGGATACTGGATGTTTGGTGAGTCGGAACTAACAAGCACCAGCATTAACAATTATAATGCACGGAAACATACTACAACATTATCAAGTTCAATTGTCAAAAAAGAAAAAATAAGTGCATACCGTAGCTGGAAAACCCAGTTGGAGTATAAACTTTTATACCCATTCAACAAAGACTCAATTTCTTTCTGGTGTTTAGGTTCAATGTTAGACATTGCTGTCCTCAGTTCCTACATTCAAGAAACCAACTTAAGCCATAAGTTCCCTATTACAATAAAACAAAAAAAAGAAAAATGGACATCATAAGCCAAAGGTGAGAACCTGTTCGTCAACTACATTGATATCGGAGATTTTCCTCGTGGATTTCTTTCCAGAACCAACCAACTCTTTCGCCAGAAAATAGTTTCTCGAGAACCCAAACTCCTCCTCCTCTTCAGATTCATTCACGTCCATAGCTACAGATCAAACTGAATGAAAAACAAAAATTTTCATATGCTACTACTCATTTTTGAAGCCCTAGAAGAGAAGAAGATAATTTCTGTTGATTGAGGAAAAACTAAAGGAAATTCAGTTCATAAACCACACACCAAACACGCACATCATAGCTTACATGAACAAATTAATGGTATTGCACAAATACTAAAAATAACACGATTCAGCAAAATACTGTAGCAAGCTGATAACCTGAAATTCTGAGTTTATAATGAAAACCTGCAAATGCAAAATACAGAGGATAAAATCCCTAATCCATCTCTTTCCTTTTATACTGAAGCCCAAGTAGCTGACTTGACTCCTTATTGTCTCAGGTTCCAGTACCCTGCGATGCCTTGTTTCTGGTCCTGCAACAACTCAACTCAAGGATTAAATTGAAGACGGTGACGAAGATGCTGTGGTCGATCTGGCTTTTGCACGAAACGCTGCGTATTGCTTGCGGAGTCTCCTTCTTTAGTGAAACGGCGAGCGTTGACCACTTGACTTCCCAAAACTCTGCGTTTTGTATTCATTCATACGCTCAATAGACACCGTTTCTAGCCTTGGTACACCCAAATTTGAACTTGTTATTTCCGCTCATCCAATTTACGATTTTTTTGTCCCATCAGTCAATCTTTTAATAATTTTCCAGAAATGAAAAATACAACCTCCCTCATTTAAACCCTCTAGCCAAATGACTTATATACCCTTGTTTTATTTTTATTTTTTTTTTTAAAATCCCACCCTTTCTCAATTATCTCTTTCCCCAATTTACTGTTCTAGTGGCTAGAAAAATGTTAGTTTTTTAGTTGTGATAAAAAAATATAATTATTAATTAAGGAGTTGAATAAATTTTTATTCAACTAATTTATTAATTAATGAGTTTTGAAATAAATCTACTCGTTCATATAAAAGTCGAAGAATCGTGTGCTAAATCTGTAATTTAAAAAAGTATCTAAATGTTTTAATTTAATTATTGAAATAATCGAAATAAATCCAATTATTCATATCCATATGAACTTTAGCAAAAAAAATCGAACATTTGCTTTAGAGGTTGAAGACAGAGCCTTTCGAGATTTGAAACCCCGGCTTACAGGTGAGGAAGATCGCTCGTAACTGTTGAGCTAGCTCAACATTCTGAACAAACTTACCTTTAAATATATGTATATTCTATTAATTGTATCACGTAAACTCCAAAAATGATGTGGTTACTTACATCTTCAACCTACAGCTCTGGCAGAGATTCGAATTTCTCCTTAATTTTTACTGAATAATGGCCATAACTTTGTCTATAGAACTCCGATTTTAGCGATTTTAAAGCCAAAATGTTCAAAATTAAATCTCGAACGTGTTCGTATAAAAAATATGACCAAACATGAAACTATTGAAACAACCAAAAAAATGAGATTCAAATAATTTGTTGTTTTATTTTGATTTTGTTATCAGGAA